>WNGS01103775.1:0-10791 GCA_020271785.1 Procambarus virginalis
GCTAATGACACGGGTTCGATTCCCGTTTCCCGCTCCACAGGTTCAGGTTCTGGGGCAGGTTCTGAGTGCGGTATTTGCAGTGTTGATTGCGGATGAGTCGATACGGTTTGGGTGTGCAGCTTCTAAACCCGTGTCGATGCCCATGTGGCTCAGTGGTAGAGCACTCCCTGGTAAGGGAGAGGTCGCGCGTTCGATCCGCGCCATGGGCACCACCTTCATTCTCGTAGTCGCACTGTCAATCTCGATCGCTAGGAGCGCGAAAAATGGCAAAAGGTAAATTTGAACGGACCAAGCCGCACGTGAACGTGGGCACGATTGGTCACGTTGACCACGGCAAGACCACGCTGACGGCGGCCATCACCTCGGTGCTGGCCAAGAAGTTCGGCGGCGAAGCCAAGGCATATGACCAGATTGACGCAGCGCCCGAAGAAAAGGCCCGCGGCATCACCATCAACACCGCGCACGTCGAGTACGAAACAGCCAACCGCCACTACGCGCACGTTGACTGCCCGGGGCACGCCGACTACGTGAAGAACATGATCACGGGTGCCGCCCAGATGGACGGCGCGATCCTGGTGTGCTCGGCCGCAGACGGCCCGATGCCCCAGACCCGCGAACACATCCTGCTGAGCCGCCAAGTGGGCGTGCCCTACATCATCGTCTTCCTGAACAAGGCCGACATGGTGGACGACGCCGAGCTGCTCGAGCTGGTCGAAATGGAAGTGCGCGAGCTGCTCTCCAAGTATGAATTCCCTGGCGACGACACCCCGATCATCAAGGGTTCGGCCAAGCTGGCGCTCGAAGGCGACACCGTGAGCTGGGTGAGCAAGCCATCTTCAAGCTGGCTGAGGCACTCGACACCTACATCCCGACGCCTGAGCGCGCCATCGACGGCACCTTCCTGATGCCCGTTGAAGACGTGTTCTCGATCTCGGGTCGCGGCACCGTGGTGACCGGCCGTATCGAGCGCGGCATCATCAAGGTTGGCGAAGAAATCGAAATCGTCGGTATCGCCGCCACGCAGAAGACCACCTGCACGGGCGTGGAGATGTTCCGCAAGCTGCTCGACCAAGGTCAGGCAGGCGACAACGTCGGCATTTTGCTGCGCGGCACCAAGCGCGAAGACGTGCAGCGCGGCCAAGTGCTGTGCAAGCCCGGCTCCATCAAGCCGCACACGCACTTCACCGGCGAGGTGTACATCCTGTCGAAGGATGAAGGTGGCCGTCACACGCCGTTCTTCAACAACTACCGTCCGCAGTTCTATTTCCGCACGACCGACGTGACCGGCTCGATCGAGCTGCCCAAGGACAAGGAAATGGTCATGCCGGGTGACAACGTGTCGATCACCGTCAAGCTGATCGCCCCGATCGCCATGGAAGAAGGCCTGCGCTTCGCGATCCGCGAAGGCGGTCGTACCGTTGGCGCCGGCGTCGTGGCCAAGATCCTTGAGTGATTGATAAGAGGTTAGCAGTAGGGGTATAGCTCAATTGGCAGAGCGTCGGTCTCCAAAACCGAAGGTTGTAGGTTCGATTCCTACTGCCCCTGCCACCGAAGTGGCAGGCAATCGATAGCGACAAAGCTCCGACGCGAAGCGCAATCAGCCCGCAGGCAGCGGCTCAAAGCAGAGCTGATAGCCCGCGGGCTTTGCCGCCTCACGAGACGAGACTCTTAGCGGCTTGCGGGCCGCGAATGTTTAAAGGCCAAACCAGCCCGAACTGGTGCATGAAGTGAAAGCAATGTCCAACCCTCAAGTCGAAACCGTTTCAAGCGGCAGCGATAAAGCCAAACTGGCTGTCGCTGGGTTGCTGGTGATCGGCGCCGTCGTGGTGTTCTATCTGCTCGGCAAGCAAGACATGTGGGTGCGCATCGCCGCTCTGCTGGCTTTGATCGTTGCTGGCGCTGGTGTGTTTTTGTATCGGAGCCTGCAAGGAGCTGATCGCCTTTGGTCGCGACGCTGGGCGCGAGTTGCGCAAAGTGGTCTGGCCGACGCGCCAGGAAGCGACGCAGATGACGGCGTATGTATTTGCCTTCGTCGTGGTGATGGCGTTGTTCTTGTGGCTCACCGACAAGAGTCTTGAGTGGGTCATTTATGGCTTCATTCTCGACATGAAGCACTGATCGTCTGGCTGAAGAGAAAAAGAGGTTGACGATGAGCGAAGTGGAAACCAGTCCCGCCACCACTGCAACACCGTTGCGCTGGTATGTCGTGCACGCCTATTCCGGCATGGAGAAGGCTGTAGAGCGCAACCTGCGTGAACGTATTGATCGCGCCGGCATGCAAGACCAGTTCGGTCGCATCCTGGTGCCGACCGAAGAGGTCGTGGAAGTCAAAAACGGCAAGAAGTCAGTGACGGAGCGCCGTTTCTTTCCGGGCTATGTGCTGGTCGAAATGATCATGAGCGATGACACCTGGCACCTGGTGAAGAACACCTCCAAGGTGACCGGTTTTGTCGGTGGCGCCAAGAACCGCCCAGTGCCCATCTCGGAAGACGAAGTCATGAAGATCGTCAACCAGATGCAAGAGGGCATCGAAAAGCCCCGGCCCAAGGTCGAATGGGAAGTGGGCGAGGTTGTGCGTGTCAAAGAAGGCCCGTTCACCGACTTCACGGCGCCATCGAAGAGGTCAACTACGACAAGTCGAAGGTGCGCGTTTCGGTCACGATCTTTGGTCGTGCCACGCCGGTCGAACTCGATTTCGGCCAGGTTGAGAAGGTCTAACGGCCCTGGGGTCATTAAGTTTCGCCAAGGCCCGAAGGGCCGTACGCAAAATTTGAGCCCCGGTGGCGGGGCGGTGCTGATGCTGCGAGGCATACACATCAAACGCCACCCGTTGCTGCTGATGACGAGATATCAGCGTGAGGAGCCCAGGTAACCAGTCCTTGGGCGTTTGAACTCAACCACTCGGCGTGGCCGCAGGGTGGTTCTAGGAGAAAGTTATGGCCAAGAAGATTGTCGGCTTTATCAAGCTGCAAATTCCGGCAGGCAAGGCAAACCCTTCGCCTCCGGTCGGTCCGGCGCTGGGTCAGCGCGGTCTGAACATCATGGAGTTCTGCAAGGCGTTCAACGCCCAGACCTCCGCACTCGAACCCGGCCTCGTGCTGCCGGTGGTGATCACTGCGTTCGCCGACAAGTCGTTCACCTTCGTGATCAAGACGCCCCCGGCGACTGTGCTGATCAAGAAGCTGCGAAGCTCGACAAGGGCTCGCCCCGTCCGCACACCGACAAGGTGGCCAAGCTGACGCGCGCGCAGATCGAAGAGATCGCCAAGACCAAGATGAAAGACTTGACCGCTGCCGATCTCGACGCTGCGGTTCGTACGATTGCCGGTTCGGCCCGCTCGATGGGCGTGAACGTGGAGGGGTTTGATATGGCCAAGCTGACGAAACGCCAAAAAGCTCTCGAAGGCAAAGTGGACAGCACCAAGCTGTACGCCATCGAAGACGCGCTGAAGATCGTGCAAGAGTGCGCGACCGCCAGTTCGATGAATCCATCGACGTGGCCGTGCAGCTCGGCGTGGACGCCAAGAAGTCTGACCAGGTCGTGCGTGGCGCTGTCGTGCTGCCCAACGGCACCGGCAAGACCAAGCGCGTGGCTGTGTTTGCTCAAGGCGCCAAGGCAGAAGAAGCCAATGCTGCCGGCGCCGACGTGGTTGGCATGGAAGACCTGGCCGAGCAAGTCAAGGCCGGCAACATCAACTTCGACGTCGTGATCGCTTCGCCGGACACGATGCGCGTGGTCGGCACGCTCGGTCAGATCCTCGGCCCGCGTGGTTTGATGCCGAACCCCAAGGTGGGTACCGTGACGCCAGACGTCGCGACCGCTGTGAAGAACGCCAAGGCGGGTCAAGTGCAGTTCCGTGTCGACAAGGCCGGTATCGTGCACGGCACCATCGGTCGTCGCTCGTTCGAAGCCGACAAGCTCAAGACCAACCTGGCCGCACTGCTGGATGCATTGAACAAGGCCAAGCCGGCGACCAGCAAGGGTATCTATCTGCGCAAAGTTGCCGTGTCGTCGAGCATGGGCGTGGGCGTTCGCGTCGACGTCGGTTCGGTGAACCTGAGCGCCTGAGCCTGAAGTAATAAGGTCGTCTTGCGAGTGTCTGACGCAGGACTTAAAGAATTGGTGGGCCGTCGCGTCGTTGTTCAAGACAACGCGGCGGGCTATCAAAGACCGTTGGCGCGGCGCAAGCTGCTTAATCGAGGTGAGGCAACTCACTGGCAAGCCAACGCAGATGGCGGTCCCGCTGTAAAGAAATCGGGTGTTTGGCAACAAGCACTGGATGGCTGAACAGAAGGTCGCTGCAAACCGGGTGCGCCTGGCATGTCGCAAGAGATGCCGGGTGCGTTTTAAGGAGTAGACCTTGAGTCTGAATCGCAACGAAAAAGAAGCCGTCATCGCTGAAGTGACTGCCCAGGTGGGCAAGTCGCAGACGCTGGCTTTGGCTGAGTACCGCGGACTCACGGTGGCTCAAATGGATCAGCTGCGCCGTACCGCGCGTGCTCAGGGTGTGTATCTTCACGTGCTGAAGAACACCCTGGCGCGCCGTGCCGTCGCCGGCTCGTCGTTTGAAGTCGCCGCTGAGAGCATGAGTGGCCCGCTGATCTATGGCTTCTCTGAAGATGCCGTGGCAGCAGCCAAGGTGATCGCTGATTTTGCCAAGGGCAATGACAAGCTGGTCATCAAGGCCGGCGCTTATGCAGGCAAGGCTCTGGACGCCAATGGCGTCAAGGCCCTCGCATCCATCCCCAGCAAAGAAGTTCTGCTTGCCCAACTGTGTGGCCTGCTGCAATCGCCGATCTCGGGCTTCGCCCGCGTGCTGGCTGCAGTGGCTGAGCAAAAGGGTGGTGGCGCTCCTGCTGAGGCGCCTGCCGCCGAAGAAGCCCCTGCCGCTTAAAGCAACGGCTTGTACTCAATTCAACATCCAACCGATTTTAGGAAACCAAAATGGCATTCGATAAAGACGCTTTCCTGACAGCCCTCGACGGCATGTCTGTGATGGAACTCAACGAGCTGGTTAAGGCCATCGAAGAGAAATTCGGCGTGTCCGCCGCTGCAATGGCTGCTCCCGCTGCTGGCGGTGGTGGCGGTGCTGCTGCTGCGGCCGAAGAGAAGACTGAATTCAACGTCGTGCTGCTCGAGGCTGGCGCCAACAAGGTCGGCGTGATTAAGGCCGTGCGCGAACTGACGGGCCTGGGCCTGAAGGAAGCCAAAGACCTGGTCGACGGCGCTCCGAAGAACGTCAAGGAAGCCGTGCCCAAGGCTGACGCCGAAGCTGCTGTCAAGAAGCTGGTGGAAGCTGGCGCGAAGGCCGAGTCAAGTAATTCTTGGCTTCAGCAAGGCTGGTGCCCGCGACAGGGCGACCAGCCTTTTTGCGTTGTAGTACTTCAGGGGTCAGTCGCCCCTGAGGGCACTTGAAA
The DNA here is from genome assembly GCA_020271785.1 of Procambarus virginalis. Lineage (NCBI taxonomy): Eukaryota > Metazoa > Arthropoda > Malacostraca > Decapoda > Cambaridae > Procambarus > Procambarus virginalis. Next base: position 5,418 of record WNGS01103775.1, read on the forward strand.
GGGGTTGGGCTTTCAGTCCGTCTCTTTTCAAGTGTTCTCTGAACCGACTGCAGAGAACCGGTTTGGTCGGCCGAGGTGCAATGCCTTGGTTGTCCGCCAGCGGTTGGTAGTGGCCAACCACCAAGCTTCGGGCGTCTTGCCAAGTCGACAACGGGCCGTTCCCGAGTCGGCTGCTCCCTTGGGGGGCGAAGTTCACCTGGAGTGAGCTTCTTGTTGGCCCGATCAGCCAGTCGCCGATACGAGAAGCGCCGAGCATGGGCCCGCCGGCGCCTCGACACGGAGTCAATAGATGGCGAAAGCACCCCCTACAGCTACACCGAGCGCAAGCGTATTCGCAAGAGCTTTGGCAAACGCGCAAGCGTGCTGAACGTTCCTTACTTGTTGACCATGCAGAAGGACTCGTACGTCGCCTTCTTGCAAAAAGACGTTCCAGCTGCCAAGCGCAAACCGGAAGGTTTGCAAGCCGCTTTCATTGCCGCGTTCCCGATTGTTTCGCACAACGGCTTCGTGGAAATGAAATTTCTCGAATACAACATCGCCAAGCCGGCGTTCGATACGCGTGAGTGTCAGCAGCGGGGTTTGACATATGCAGCCGCCGTGCGTGCGCGCCTGCAGATGATCATCTATGACCGTGAAACTTCGACGTCACAGTCGAAGGTGGTCAAAGAGATCAAGGAGCAAGAGGTCTACATGGGCGAAGTGCCCCTGATGACCGACTACGGCTCGTTCATCGTGAACGGCACCGAGCGCGTGATCGTGTCGCAGCTGCACCGCTCGCCGGGCGTGTTCTTCGAGCACGACAAGGGCAAGACGCACAGCTCGGGCAAGTTGCTGTTCAGTGCGCGGATCATTCCGTACCGTGGCTCGTGGCTCGACTTCGAGTTCGACCCGAAAGACATCCTCTACTTCCGCGTTGACCGTCGTCGCAAGATGCCCGTCACCATTTTGCTCAAGGCCATCGGCCTGAACCCCGAGCAGATCCTGGCGCATTTCTTCGTCTACGACAACTTCCGTCTGATGGACGCCGGTGCGCAGATGGAGTTCGTGGCCGACCGCGTGAAGGGCGAAGTGGCTCGCTTCGACATCACCGACAAGTCGGGCGCGGTCGTGGTCGAGAAAGACAAGCGCATCACCGCGCGCCACACCCGTGCGCTGGAGCAGTCGGGCACGCAATTCATCACCGTGCCGGAAGACTTCCTGCTGGGCCGCGTGGTGGCCAAGAACATCGTCGACCCCGATACGGGCGAGATCATTGCCAAGGCCAACGACGAGCTGACCGAAGCGCTGCTGAAGAAGCTGCGCCAGTCTGGCATCAAAGACCTGCAGTGCCTGTACACCAACGAGCTGGATCAGGGCGCGTTCATTTCGCAAACCCTGGCCAGCGACGAAACCGCTGACGAGCTGGCTGCGCGCGTGGCCATCTATCGCATGATGCGCCCCGGCGAGCCGCCGACCGAAGACGCCGTGCAAGCGCTGTTCGGCCGTCTGTTCTACAACCCGGACACCTACGATCTGTCGCGCGTGGGCCGCATGAAGTTCAATGCGCGCGTGCTTCGCGAGGGCTCCGAAGGCCCGATGGTGCTGACCAACGAGGACATCCTCGACGTGGTCAAGATCCTGGTTGACCTGCGCAATGGCCGCGGCGAAGTCGATGACATTGACCACCTGGGCAACCGTCGCGTGCGCTGCGTTGGCGAGCTGGCCGAGAACCAATACCGCTCGGGTCTGGCGCGCATCGAGAAGGCCGTGAAAGAGCGTCTGGGCCAGGCCGAAACTGAAGCCCTGATGCCGCACGACCTGATCAACTCCAAGCCCATCTCTGCGGCTTTGAAAGAGTTCTTCGGTGCGTCGCAGCTGTCGCAGTTCATGGACCAGACCAACCCGCTGTCCGAGATCACGCACAAGCGTCGCGTCTCGGCTCTTGGCCCGGGCGGTTTGACTCGTGAGCGCGCCGGCTTCGAAGTGCGCGACGTGCACCCGACGCACTACGGTCGCGTGTGCCCGATTGAAACACCTGAAGGCCCGAACATCGGCCTGATCAACTCGCTGGCTCTGTACGCGCAGCTCAACGAATACGGCTTCCTTGAAACACCGTATCGCCGCGTGGTCGACAGCAAGGTGACGATGCAGATCGACTACCTGTCGGCCATCCGCGAAGGCGACTACGTGATCGCGCAGGCCAATGCCTCGCTCGATGAGTCAGGCAAGCTGGTTGACGAGCTGGTGTCGGCGCGTGAAAAGGGTGAGTCCGTCCTGACCACGCCCGAGCGCATTCAGTACATGGACGTGGCACCGACGCAGATCGTGTCGGTGGCGGCCTCGCTCGTGCCCTTCCTGGAGCACGATGACGCGAACCGCGCGCTGATGGGCGCCAACATGCAACGTCAGGCTGTGCCGGTGCTGCGCCCCGAAAAGGCGCTGGTCGGTACCGGCGTCGAGCGTGTCGCAGCGGTTGACTCGGGCACCGTCGTGACCGCCAAGCGCGGTGGCGTGGTCGACTACATCGACACCAACCGGATCGTGATTCGCGTCAACGACAGCGAAGCACTGGCTGGTGAAGTCGGCGTTGATATCTACAACCTGATCAAGTACCAGCGCTCGAACCAGAACACCAACATCCACCAGCGCCCCATCGTGAGCCGTGGGGACCATGTGGCGGCGGGCGACGTGATCGCCGACGGCGCATCGACCGACATCGGCGAGTTGGCCCTGGGCCAGAACATGCTGGTGGCCTTCATGCCCTGGAACGGCTACAACTTCGAAGACTCGATTTTGATCAGCGAGCGCGTGGTGGCTGAAGACCGCTACACCTCGATCCACATCGAAGAACTCGTGGTGATGGCGCGCGACACCAAGCTGGGCAGCGAAGAAATCACCCGCGACATCCCGACCTGAGCGAGAACCAGCTGGCTCGCCTGGACGAGTCGGGCATCGTCTACGTCGGCGCCGAGTCGGCCCCGGCGACGTGCTGGTCGGCAAGGTGACGCCGAAGGGCGAGACCACGCTGACGCCTGAAGAAAAGCTGCTGCGCGCCATCTTCGGCGAGAAGGCATCTGACGTGAAACACGTCGCTGCGTGTCGACCAGGGCACCAACGGCACCGTGATCGACGTGCAGGTCTTCACCCGCGAAGGCATCCTCGTGACAAGCGCGCGCAACAGATCATCGACGATGAACTCAACGCTTCCGCCTCGACCTGAACGACCAGCTGCGTATCGTTGAGGCTGACGCCTTCGAGCGGATCGCCAAGCTGCTGGCCGGCAAGGTGGCCAACGGTGGCCCGAACAAGCTCGCCAAGGGCACGGCGATCACCGCCGAGTACCTGCAGTCGATCGAGCGCTATCACTGGTTCGACATCCCCCGGCGGAAGACGAACTGGCCAACAGCTTGAATCGATCAAGAACTCGCTGGAGCAGACCCGCCACAGCTTCGATCTGGCTTTTGAAGAAAAGCGCAAGAAGCTGACGCAAGGCGACGAGCTGCCGGCAGGCGTGCTGAAGATGGTCAAGGTTCACTTGGCCGTGAAGCGCGCTTGCAGCCGGGTGACAAATGGCCGGTCGTCACGGCAACAAGGGTGTGGTGTCGAAGATCGTTCCGGTCGAAGACATGCCCTATATGGCCGACGGCACGCCGTGCGACATCGTGCTGACCCGCTGGGCGTGCCCTCACGGATGAACGTGGCCAGGTGCTTGAAGTGCACTTGGGCTGGGCCGGCAAGGGCATAGGCCAGCGTATCGGCGACATGCTGCAAAAAGAGGCATCCTCGGCTGAGCTGCGCAAGTTCCTCGACGAGCTGTACAACAAGTCGGGCGGCAAGACCGAAGAGCTGGCGAACTGAGTGACGTTGAAGTGCGCGAGATGGCGGTCAACCTGAGCAGGGTGTGCCGTTTGCGACTCCGGTGTTCGACGGCGCCAAGGAAGAAGAGATCCGCGGCATGCTGCAGCTGCCTACCCGGCCGACATCGCCAAGGCCAAGGGGCTGACGCCGACGCGCACGCAAGCCGTGCTGCACGATGGCCGCACGGGCGAGGCGTTCGAGCGCCCCGTCACCGTGGGCTATATGCACGTGCTGAAGCTGCACCATTTGGTCGACGACAAGATGCACGCCCGCTCGACCGGCCCGTACTCGCTGGTCACGCAGCAGCCGCTGGGTGGTAAGGCGCAGTTCGGTGGTCAGCGCTTCGGTGAAATGGAAGTGTGGCGCTTGAAGCTTACGGTGCGTCTTACGTGCTGCAAGAGATGCTGACCGTGAAGTCTGATGACGTGAATGGCCGTACGAAGGTGTACGAAAACACATCGTCAAGGCGAGCACTCGATCGACGCCGGCATGCCGGAATCGTTCAATGTGCTGGTGAAAGAAATCCGGTCTTTGGGTATCGATATCGAACTGGAAAAAAACTGATCTGAAAGCATCCGTGCCAAGCCGCGGATGCCCCTCTGGATCGACCCTTTCGAACACGGTTACCCAACTCGTACTGAATTTAGGAGAAAGCCATGAAAGGCTTGCTGGACCTTTTTAAGCAATTCACCCCTGATGAGCATTTCGATGCCATCAAGATCGGCCTGGCCTCGCCCAGAAGATTCGGTCGTGGTCGTTCGGCGAAGTGAAGAAGCCCGAGACGATCAACTACCGCACGTTCAAGCCTGAGCGCGACGGTCTGTTCTGCGCCAAGATCTTTGGCCCGATCAAAGACTACGAATGCCTGTGCGGCAAGTACAGCGCCTGAGCACCGCGGCGTCATCTGTGAAAAGTGCGGCGTCGAAGTCACCCTACCAAGGTGCGTCGCGACCGCATGGGTCACATCGACCTGGCTGCGCCCTGCGCCCACATCTGGTTCTTGAAGTCGCTGCCGTCGCGTCTGGGCCTGGTGCTCGACATGACGCTGCGCACATCGAGCGCGTGTTGTACTTTGAAGCCTATGTGGTGGTCGACCGCCGGCAACCCCGCTGAAGAAGTTCAGCATCATGTCGGAAGACGATTACGACACCAAAAGCGCGAGTTCGGTGACGAATTCGAAGCGCTGATGGGCGCCGAGTGCGTGAAGCGTCTGCTCGAAGAGATGATCTCGACACCGAGATCGAGCGTCTGCGTGGCGACATGACCGCTCCGAGTTGAAGGTCAAGAAGAATTCCAAGCGCCTCAAGGTGATGGAAGCCTTCAAGAAGTCCGCATCAAGCCGAACTGGATGATCCTCGACGTGCTGCCCGTGCTGCCGCCGGATCTGCGTCCGCTCGTTCCCCTGGATGGCGGTCGTTTTGCCACGTCCGACCTGAACGATCTGTATCGCCGCGTCATCAACCGCAACAACCGCCTGGCTCGCCTGCTTGAGCTGAAGGCAGCATGCGCTTTTCGTTGCGCACGATGATCTCAGGGG
>WNGS01103777.1:0-11153 GCA_020271785.1 Procambarus virginalis
CAGCTTTGACCAGGCTCACACTCTAGAAACGGCACAGAAACTTTCTGCCTCTTATGCTCAGCCAGGGGTTACAAACGCTGCCATGGCACTCTCATTAGACCTGGAGGACTTAGGAGGACAAGAAGTGCAGAAAAAAAGTTTGACACAGTTTCTGCAGCTACAACTAGTGGTTTAAAGTGCTTCTTTTGCGGTTACACTCGACATCCTCGCAGTCGATGTCCGGCTAGGAGGCTCTGTGTATGAATTGCAAGAAAAAGGGTCATTATGCTAAGGTCTGCCGATCTCTGAAACAGACTAATAGTGCTTCAAACACCCAACATTCCGCTGCTATGCTTGCTACTTTAGCTGGGACTTCGCCCGCATGCCTCAATAATCAGTGCTTAGCTCTAAGATCAATGGTATTCCAGTCAGTGCACTGATTGACACTGGTAGCTCTGAGAACTTTATTCATAGAATATTGCCGAGCAGAGTGGGTTACTCGTCTATCCTGACAATGGGCAGTTTCTATGGCTACTGTATCGTTCTCTTCAAAATTCCTGGGTCAGTGTTCTGTAGACTTAGAATTACAAGGAGAAACTTACCATGGTGTGAATCTCAAAGTGTTACCCGATTTGTGTGCTGATGTGATTTTAGGTCATAACTTTTTACAAAATCATTCTGTGCTTGAGATGGCTTTTGGAGGAGATAGACCTCCTCTTAGAATATGTGGATTAGCTGCCGTCAAAGTTCCGGCTCCATCTCTCTTCAGTAATTTAGCACCAGACTGCAAGCCGATTGCTGTAAAATCCAGACGCTATTCTGAGGCTGACAAGTTGTTTATTAATCTGAGACCGCTCGGATGCTACGTGAAGAGATAATTAGACCCAGTCATTCTCCATGGAGAGCCCAGGTATTAGTAACTAAAGAGAACATCACAAGAAAAGAATGGTTGTAGATTATTCACAAACAATCAATCGATTCACGGGGCTGGATGCCTACCCCTTACCACACATAGATGAGATTGTGAATAATGTTGCTAGATTTAAAGTATACAGCACTCTGACTTGAGAAGTGCTTACCATCAAGTGGGTTTAACAGAGGAAGAAAACCCTATACAGCCTTTGAAGCTTGTGGGAAGCTTTTTGAATTTAATCGTATCCCTTTTGGGGTCACTAATGGAGTGGCTAGTTTTCAAAGGGTAATTGATGGCATCCTTGAGAAAGAAGGAGTGGAGGGTACCTTCGCTTACGTTGATGATGTCTGTGTGTGTGGAGAGTCTGAGGAAGACCATGATAAAAATCTGAAACATTTATGGACGTTGCGAGAAGATATAACCTGACCCTGAATCTTGAAAAGTGTAGTTTTCGACTCAGGTCTATAAGCTGTTGGGATATCTTATACAAGAAGGAGAAATTAGACCTGACCCGGAACGCCTCGAGCCACTGTTAAAACTTCCACTACCAAGTAACACAGGTTCTTTACGCAGAACAATGGGAATGCTTGCACATTACTCTCGTTGGGTGCTGAGTTTTTCTGAGAAGATCCGTCCTCTCTCTCATGCCAATGATTTTCCCTTATCTGCTGCTGCTGCGAAAGCTTTTGAAGGATTGAAACAAGACATTGCTGAGGCAGTGGTTCGAGCAATCGACCAACAACTCCTTCACTGTGGAAACCGATGCTTCAGATCATGCTATTGCCGCTACCCTAACCCAGAATGAACAACCAGTAGCTTTCTTCTCCCGAACACTTTCAAATAGTGAACAAAGGCACTCATCAGTGGAGAAGGAAGCGTATGCCATTGTGGAAGCCCTAAGGAAGTGGCGACACTATCTTATTGGTCGCCATTTTCGGCTTGTGACTGACCAGCGCAGTGTCGCTTTTATGTTTAACTCTAACTCAGCTGGTAAGATTAAAATGATAAAATTGCTAGATGGCGAGTCGAACTCTCCTGTTACCACTATGACATTGTATATCGCCCAGGTAAAAGAACATACCAGCTGATGCATTCTCACGTGTTGTGGTGCCACCAGTATGGATGAATTAAGGAATTGCATGACAATCTGTGTCACCCTGGAGTGTCTCGTATGGCTCATTTTGTCCGATGTCGAAATCTGCCTTATTCTGTGGAAGAAGTGAAGAAGATGACTAATTCTTGCTCTGCATGCTCTGAACTTAAACCTCGGTTTTGCAAGTTTGACTCTGGGCATTTGATTAAAGCTACTCAGCCATTTGAAAGACTCAACATAGATTTTAAAGGACCACTTCCATCACATTCAAGGAATAAATATATCCTTACTGTTGTAGATGAATTCTCTAGATTCCCTTTTGCATTCCCTTGTTCAGATATGACTACTGGTACAGTAATTCAGTGCCTGGTGCAGTTGTTTGCAATCTTTGTATCCCGCATATATACACTCTGATAGGGGAACTTCGTTTATGTCGGAGGAGTTGAAAGATTTTCTACTAAAAAAAGGGTAGCAACTAGCCGTACGACTCCTTACAACCCTAGAGGAAATGGCCAGGCTGAGAAGTACAATGGGATTATTTGGAAGACAGTGCTGCTAGCTCTTAGGACGAGAGGCTTAGATGTATCCCAATGGGAAGTAGTTCTTCCTGATGCACTCCACTCTATTCGATCACTGTTGTGTACCTCAACAAATTGTACACCACATGAACGATTCTTCCAGCATACAAGAAGATCAACTTCAGGGCGAACACTACCTACGTGGCTTGCTTGCAGAGGCCCTGTCCTCCAAAACGTCAGGTGCGTCAAAGCAAAAATGATCCTCTAGTTGATGAGGTTGAGGTCGTAGATGTGAATCCGGAATATGCCCATGTCAAGTTCCCGGATGGCAGGATTACTACTGTATCATTAAGACACCTCGCACCCATGGCCACAGAGGGCTGCGAGAGTTTGGACCCCAATCTCAACATTCAACAGCAACACCCAGCGATTGTGAAAGATGGGGTAAACCCCAACCCGCCTCATCCTGAACGGCCTCATCCTGAACTACCTCATCCTGAACTACCTCATCCTGGACTACTTCGTTCCGAACCACCTAACTTTGAAACACCTAATTGGAAACCTTTCTCTGATGTAACACTCCCTCGAGAAGGTGGTATGCAGGAACCGACTGGAACACTAGAGGCATCAACTTTGCAGGAGTCCCTTCGACGATCTGGAAGGACGCGAAGTACCCTACTCATCTTCGGGACTATGTTACTTAAAGCTAGAGGGGTGAATGTAGTAAAAGTGTTATTGTATTATTGTACCCGGATGGATGCTCGCTTGACTGTTTTGTTTGGATGCTCGCTTGACTGTTTTGTTGTTGTCAGACCAGCTGTGTCGTGCCTGTGTACAGGTTAGTTTATGTTCACTCCTAGTTAATTTCTATTTGTTCTAGTGTTAGTCATGTGTACTTTGCTTATTATATTATATATCTTAAGCACTGTTAGTCTTTATAAGTTTTGTATAATATGGCTTGTGTATTGCAGGATGTAATTGTACTGTAATTATTTATTCAATAAAGCCACATGTCTGGCAATGCTTCTCCTTTACCTCAGTTATTCTTTTCTTTCTCCCCCCCCCAGCTCTTGCTGGGGCCCGTAACTCTACTGCTCTCTTAATTCGATCTGATATTCCCTTCGTCCCCCTACTTCTTCCATCACCTATCCATTGTTCTGCTGCCCGTGTTTTTGTGGATAAATGGTATACAGTCTGTTCCATTTATCTCCCCCCAAATGTCTCTTTCCCTTCCTGATCTTAAGCACCTCCTGGACTCCTTGCCAGAGCCGGTGCTCCTTTTGGGTGATTTCAACTGTCGACATTCCCTCTGGGGTGATGTTCTGACAAACACCCGAGGCCGTCTTCTCAAACCGTTCATCCTCGCTTCTTCTCTATCTCTTCTGAATTCAGGTGAGCCCACTCACGTGAACTCTCGAACTCGCACCCTTTCTGTCTTGATCTTTCTCTCTGCTCGTCGTCCCTTTACTTAGATTTCACGTGGCAGGTTCTTGATGACCTCCATAAGTGATCATTTCTCCATCCTCGTTTCCTTTTTCTCTTTCCACCCTCCCCTCTCCTTCCCTAGGTGGCAGTTTGCCAAGGCTGACTGGTGCCTATTCACCCTCCGTGCTACTCTCACTGACCTCTCCTCTCTGCCTCTTCCTCGTGCCCTCCTTCTTTTTTATGACACTGTCTTCAACGCTGCCCTCCACTCTATTCCTCGCTCTTCCTCCCGGGGCACATGGAAGTGCGTTCCCTGGTGGAATGCAGACTTTGCTCGGGCTGTCCGCTGTAAGCATGCAGCCTGGAAGAAACACCGCCACCGGCAAACGGCTGATTCTTTTATTCTGTTTCGGAAGGCAAGTGTGGTGGCCCGTAGGACCATCCATACAGCTAAACGTGAGAGTTGGAAATCTTATGTTTCTACCATTACGTCCGATACTCCTCTGCCGCAGATTTGGAAGAAGATCTGCAAGATTGCGGGCAAGTTCGTTCCGGATGTCTCGCCGGTTCTCCACCTCCGTGGTACTCTTGTGGCAGATCCAGTGCAGGTCGCGACCGAACTCGGTTCCCACTTTTCTTCTGTTAGCTCTGGTTCTCATCTTCCTCAATCCTTCTTCTTCGTAAGCCTGTTCTTGAATCTTATCCTTTAGATTTTCGCACTCATCTCCGCCTTCCCTATAATGATCCTTTCTTTCTTTCTGAACTTCAGTCTGCCCTGGCCCTCTGCGGATCTACGGTGGCGGGCTTGGATGACGTTCATTATGAGATGCTTCGCCATCTCCCTCCGTGCTCGTCTCAGTATTTACTGTGTCTGTATAACCAGGTCTGGGAGTCGTCGTCCGTCCCTGAGGACTGGCTCGATGCCATTGTACTCCCTATTCGGAAGCCAGGGTCTCTCGGTACGTCCCCTAAGGACTTCCGCCCTATTGCTCTCACGAGTTGCGTTTGCAAGCTCTTTGAGCATACGGTAAATATCCGTCTGTTGTGGTTTTTGGAACACCATCGCCACCTCTCTGCTTCTCAATTTGGTTTTCACAAGTGCCGCAGCACGACTGATGTCCTGGTGAACTTTGAGGTCTATATTCGTACTGCTTTTACTGCGAAGACCTCCGTTGTTGCTGTCCTTTTTGACCTGGAAAAGGCTTATGACACGACTTGGAGATACCATATTCTGTTCCAACTTCGTTCTTTTGGCCTTCGTGGTAATCTCCCTCTCTTCCTTCAAAGCTTTCTCTCTCGTCGTACCTTTCGAGTCAGGCTTGGTGCCATTCTCTCTGCCTCTTTTCGGCAGTATGAAGGTGTGCCCCAAGGTAGTGTTCTGAGTACTACTCTTTTTCTGGTTGCCCTCAATGGTCTTCTTTCCTCCCTTCCTTCTCTTCTCTTTATGTTGACGATCTTACTCTTTGCTGTCGGGGTGATGATTCGCCTCTCCTTCAATGGCGGCTTCAACTTGTGATTGATGCCGTGTCATCTTGGGCCACCAATCATGGCTTCAAGTTCTCTACTACTAAGACTTGTGCCATGACTTTTACTCGGAAGCGGGTCGTTCTTCGTCCCTCTTTGTCACTTTATGGTCATCCCCTTGAGTACAAAGATTCCATGAAGCTTTTGGGGTTATTCTTTGGCACTCGTTTTCTTGGTCGCCCCATGTCTCTTACCTCCGTGTTGAATGCTCTAAGGCCCTTAACCTACTTAAGGTTTTGTCCCATACTTCTTGGGGAGTAGATAGGCGCATGCTCCTCTATTTGCATTCCTCTCTCATCCTGTCTAAACTCGATTATGGTTGCCCTGCATACTCTTCTGCTTCTCCTTCTACTCTTCGCCGTCTTGATCCTTTGCACCATACTGGATTGCGCCTCAGCTCTGGTGCTTTTCGTTCAACTCCTACCCTCAGCTTGTACACTGACACTGGCTTTGTCTCTCCAGGATCGCCGTGATCGCTACAGTCTTCGCTATCTTGCGCGATCCTTACAGCATCCTTCCTCTCGCCTCTATCGTGCTTTGACTTTTACCCCTCCTGTAGTTCCTGTTCCTCTTCACCTCCTTCCTCTTTCTGTCCGTTTGTCTCGCTTACAAGATTCTCTTTCAGCTCATATTACCATATTCTCCTCGTATTGTTCCATCCTTGCTCCCGTGGAGGGTCCCCCTTCCCAAATTTTGTACTTCTCTAACCCGCATCACTAAAGCTTTTACCCCTCCTACAGTTCTGAAACGCCTCTTCCTTGAGTACTTTTCTTCTCACTCCCACTCCGTTCCCATCTTCACCGATGGGTCTAAGTCTGCTGACGGTGTGGGCTACTCTGTTGTTTTTCCTGACCACACTTATATGTGTCGCCTTCCTCCGGAGGCTAGCATCTTCACAGCAGAACTTTATGCTATTCTGTATGCTCTTCGTCTCCTGCTTTCCCGGTGTCAATCCTCCTTTGTGGTGGTAGTTGACTCTCGTAGTGCCCGTATGGCGTTAGGGTCCTTTAATCCGGTTATAATTGTCGAGATTCAACATTGGCTGTTTCTTATCTCTAGTAAATTTAAGTCAGTTGCATTTTGCTGGGTTCCCAACCATGTTGGTGTCTCTTTAAATGAGAGTGCGGATGCTGCCGCTAAAGAAGCTATCCGCGCTTGTCCCATCTCCCATAAAAGTATTCCTTAATCCGACTTTTACCCAGTTATTCATGCTTCCATCCTTGCCCGCTGGCAGAGTTGTTGGGCTTCTGTTATTGGTAACAAGCTACGTACTCTTAAGAGTCATGTATCCCATTGGCCTTCCTCCTGCCACCGTAACCAGCAGTGGGAAACGGCTCTGGCTAGGTTACATATTGGCCATACCCGTTTAACTCACGGTTACTTAATGGAGCACCGCCCTGCTCCTTATTGTCCACATTGCATTGTCCCTCTTACGGTCGTGCATATCCTTGTTGAATGTCCTGACTTCCAGGACGAGCGTGTGTCTTGTTTTCCGACCATCCCCCGCGGTCGCTTGTCCCTTGATAGAATTCTTGGCAACTCAGATACTTTTGATATCGTTCGCCTTATGCGTTTCTGTTCTTGTATTGGCATCCTTGGTGATATTTATAGCGCCTGTTACGACCCTGGGTTCTTTAGTTGGAAACCAGAAGTCAAAATTGAACTAAATAAACTACCTTGTAGTAGGGGGACACGCTTGTCGATGCATCGCGAGCTGCATTTGTTTGTATCTTCCCTGCCAGACGTAAGACTACTCTTGTTTCTCAAAGAGCATTTAAAGACTGAGCTTGGGGTTGATTATTAAATAATAAAATAGGCACCAACTATGTTTACTAATACTTTCTAATCATTTGTAAAGTAAACCTGAGTAAACTTGGGATAGGAATGCGGTACGATTAATTGAGGAGTCTGCTGGCAGCGAGTGAACTGAGGGAGGAGAGAGGAGATGCTCGCTCTTCTCTGTGGGCCGTTTGTGGTGTCAACAACTGGACTCTGTGGCTCTGCACCTCTCTCCCTTTCCTCTTGCTTATTTCCTTTACCTTAAGTTAAGTTGTATTTATTGTACTTGTAAGTGTGCCTACTCTGGAAGTTGTAGATTGGTGTAGACCTGTGGTAGTAGTTGCCAGTGTTTTGGGTACCCCTAGTGTAGTGTTTTGTTGTGTTGTGTGAGGTACCACGTGGGTGCTACCCTAAGCTACCCAAGTTCAAGTGTTTCACCAGTAGTACTTTACCCTAGCTTGTGTTCAGTGTAAAACCTTGTATCCTGCTTATGTGGACCAAGGCTTTTAACGTAAGATAGCGTGGTAAAGTTATTATAATTATTGTTATTGGTGTGAATGTACATGGGGGTTGTTAAGAGGGTTTAATAAATAAGTTAAGTCTTGAGGTGTAGCGTATCCATTACCCATGTTGTAGTGTCGTAGTTGATTGTATCCCAGACGACAGATCTGTTTTAAAACCATAAAGTATAATCAGGAATCTATGTTCCTTGGGGGCCGGGCCTAATTGCATCACTACCCAGTTACACTTTGATTCTAACTGCTTGCCCTTACATCCATATAACACTAGGCCCCACAGTACAGCCACTCAATGTTTTTATAACAAGTGGTTGGCCAGTCTGGGATGAACTTTATTATTGTAAAAAATTAGATTTTTGAGTGCCAAAACTAAAAATTCTTGTTTCCGCAGAATGGTTGTGTGCTAGCCTAGGGTCCAGCTCATTTGGCGAAGGACGTTCTTTGCACTGATTGGACACCCAGCTGGATCCCTTCATGATTAAGGTTAGTGTGGCCTTGTGTTAGGGGCCGTGCAAATTTTTGTTTTTTCCAATTTTTATTTTTTATTTTTTCTGTGGCTAGGAGCTAAAATTATTAGTGATGGCATCTGAAATGCAGGAACTAGCAATGGAGCCTTCATTGGTAGAGATAAAGAAACTTACCAAGTCTAAGTTAGTATTGTTAGGCAAGGAATTTGGCCTAGAATTAAATGCCACAAATAAAAGTGGACTTTGGTGAATGAAATAGTACAACATTGTATCGATGAAGAACTATTGGCAAGTGATACTCCTTTATGCCAGCCTAGCCAAGCAGAAAGTGCAGCTCATACAGACAGAGAGTTAGCTCTAGAGTTAGCCAAAATAAAATTAGAGGAGCAAAGACTCAAAACCGAGGAGGCTAGAATTAGAGCGAATGCCACTGGACCTCCACCTGCCAGGGATTCAAACCCCAGGCATTATGAGAAAAAGCATAACTTGCCTGAATTTTCAGAGTCGGATCCTGAAAGTTTTTTCAACCATTTTCAGAGATTGGCCCTGTCCATGACCTGGCCAAGGAAGAGTGGGTGAAAACCTACATGGAAGACTTAGGGGTCAAGCCAAAATTTTATAAATATGCCTGACGACGAGTGTTTGATATGATAAAGTCAGGGAACGAAATTTTGAGGGCGATGAAATACTCTTGAAGCTCCCGCCAAGCTTATCGCATTAGGCCTGTGGTGTGTGTATATAGCTGAGATAGTCTTGGTTGTAAGGTTGATGTAAAGTCATTCCTGGTTACTGACTTTAATACTTAAAACGATTACATGACTATAGTAGCTCCCAAGCTGGTGGCGTCCTGTAGCTTTGTTTACCTCCTCTCTCTCTCTGCGTCTCAGCCGCCACATAGAAAACGGATGGTACCATTTTCTGTGAACATGACATCCCTCCTTTTCTTTAAAAAGAATGAATACAGGATGTCTACCATGCTTGTAGCACAAAGCAAAGTTATTGACACAAAGTAAGTTATTAACATATCAAGAGATATTGCATACATTTAACATTAATTAAACACACAAAGAATTTAAACAACAATCTTACCACAAAGGATTTCAATGTTAAAAATACATATGCAATGTTAAACAAACATGAAAGAAACTGTAATACAAAGTTACAAAATATTGAATGAGAGATCTGCATTATTCAAACAATATTAAATTAGTTTAGCATAACAAGTAAATACTTTGCATTACATGGAACACAATTAATCATCAAATCGTGTAGGGCGTTTAACATGACGTTTTGGACGAGAGTCCTTAATACAAGAATATCCCTCGATGAATTGTTTATCGAGTTATAACTCATTTTTCTTTTTCTTTTGCACGACTTTGCACTTCATCATTTTCTACACTAGTTGGAATCACTTTGAAATAAGCCATATTACGTGTTATACTATGATCTCTATTACTCGCTGTTACCATAGTTCCTTTTACACTAATCACTTTATATGGTTTTGTATCATACGGCATATCTAACTTTCCCTCTTTTTTTTCTTTTTAACGAGAACAGTATCTCCAACCTTTATGAATTGTTCCTTTGCACGTTGATCATGAGCAATTTTCATTTTGCCCTTGGCTAGTGCATCCTTCTGAGCGAGACGTTTATCCGTTACCTTGGCTGGCATGACAGGTAGTGCGATTCTCATAGGACGTCCAAATAAAAGTTCGCCAGGCGACTTGCCCAGTGTTCCATGCGGTGTTGCACGGTAGTTCCTGAGAAAAGCATACATAGCTTGTTTCCAGGATCGTCCTTCGGCATGAGCACAGCGTACAGCTTTCATGAGAGGTTGCATGAATCTCTCGACTTCTCCATTTGCTTGAGGATGTAGTGGCATCACACGGCGGGTGTTTGAATCCAATATGCTCAGCAAAGTTGACGAAGTCTTGTCCATTGAATGGCGGTCCATTGTCCGTCTTGACAACTTCAGGAATGCCAAAGTTTGAAAAGATCTTGTCGAGTTTCGGGATGACAGCCTTTGCAGATGTGGAAGTGATGATTTACTTCTGGATAACGTGAGTGATCATCAATGACTACCATCAAGTACTCTCCAGTTGGTAGCGGTCCACAGAAGTCCATCGATACTTCCATCCATGGTGCAGCAGGTAGTGGTGAAGGTTGTAGAGGGTTGGTCTTGAAGTATCCACTGCAGCTTGGCAAGGGACACAGGCATCATGCATGTCCTTAGCTTGACGATCAATGCCAGGAAACCACACCTTTTCTCGTAGCAGCTGTTTGGTCCTTACAAGACCTTGGTGTCCTTGATGTGCAAGCTTCAGAGCACGTTGCTGGAGAACAGCTGGAATGACGATACGAGTACCTCGCAGCACGGTGTCGCGTTGTTGCGTAACACTTAATTCTGTCTGGATGCGTTCAAGTGCTTTGAATGCATCTTGGTCAACTCCTGAGGGTGGGATGCGTGGAAACTTTTTCTTAGTCAATGCATCCACTGTTGCTTGCAGAGTTGGGTCCTCTAGGGTTGCAGTACGGATTTCATCAAGAGTGAGAGCCTTAGGGACTGCATCACAGGTTACAGAGTGTACATATTCCTCGGCAACTTGCTGATGCTTTGGTGTGATGGAACTGTGTATTTCACCGTAAAGTTGTATGGTTGCAGACGAAGAGCCCATCTCTCAATGCGAGCTGGTGGTTTGGACTTTGATTATTGAAGATGGTCTCCAACGGTTGTGGTCAGTGACTATCGTGGTGAAGGGTGCACCAAGCAGATACACATTGAAGTGTTCACAGCCCCATACAAGAGCAAGAGCTTCCTTCTCTGTCTGACTGTATCGTTGCTCAACATCTGTGAGAGAGAACGGCTGGCGTAGGCAATTACTACTCTGGAATCTGGTTGACCAGGTTTGTGTTGGGCTAACACAGCACCTAACCAAC
>WNGS01103779.1:0-12795 GCA_020271785.1 Procambarus virginalis
AGGGACTGACCATCGGGGCTCGGAACCAAGTGTGTCGGCGCTGAGGGGGGGCGACACAAATAAGGGTACCATTAACCTGCTTTGCATTGGACACACTACATGCGTTCCCAGGGTGTTGAAATTACTGTCTTGCCTAGTTTTTTAAGCAAATGCTTTTTCCAAAGCCAAATATGTTATATAATTTTGAGGAAATGTTGAATTACTGAATTTTTCCCCTGTTGTCAAAATTCTGAGTACCTCAAGAATATTTCTTACTGTAGGGCAAGGACTTTATATGTGGGTTTGAAGTAATTGTATGGTAAAAATTATCTGTCAGGGTGGGGCAGACGGGGGGGGGTAAAAGGGAAGCTGTTGTAGGTGGGGAGACATAGCCAGAATGAAAGCGTAGAAAGGGGAATCACCGGAGGTTGGGGGAGTAATCTGAAGGTTCAAATGCGTATGCAAATGAAAGAAATTGGTCTGTGGGGCTATGGGGTGAAGTGTGGGCAACCCGGGGGGGGGGAAGAAAAAAAAGGAAAGTAGAGGGGAAAAGGAGAAAGGGGGGGGGAGGGGGGAGGGGGGGGGGGGAAGGGGAAAGAGAGGGGGAAAGAGGGGGGAAAAAAGCGGGACCAAACAAGGGGCGTGGGGGGGTCCTGGGGGGCAGGACCGAGGGGGGGGGGGGGGGGGGGAAAAGGGGGGAAGCGAAACCAGAGGAAAGGGGGGGGAAGGGGGGAAACCGGGGGGGAAAAAAAAGGGGGGGGGACGCGAGAGGCCGCGGTACTCAGGCTAGACCTAGCACGCCAAGGGTACCTAGGGGGTGTTGAACTGCTCAGGGGGGTGGCGTCAGCAGGGGCAGTGTGTTTGAGACAGCGGAGAAACTGGCGGGGTGCGGCGGGCAGTATGTGGGTAGTCGTCGGGTACGCGGAGCGGCCTTGGTCTAACCCATGGACCGGGACGAGATCACGAAAAAACGAAAGGTCCCGGCCTTGCTGTCCGTTGATGCTGTCCCGTGTGTAATGAATATCTTGAGGTACTTAAAACAGAATTCTTGACAACAGGGAAAAATTCAGTAATTCAAAAACATATGTGTCTAGTCCCCCGTGTAGGTTGGCTGACACGGGGAGGGGGGCGGTGGGAGGGGGTGGGATAAATGGCGTGTGCAGCGTACAGTAGAGCCCGGAGCAGCAACAGGGACGGTAAATCGATATATACCAAGTCCATAGCGAACATCACTTATAATCACTACTGCAAACACAGTGCCTTTGACGGCGCGTGGAGTGGTGGTGGAGAGTGACGAATAAGTTGGGATGGTGGAGTAGGGAATAGTGGTAATGAGTGGTTGTGTTGGATGGGTTGCAAGAAGGGGGGGGGGGCAGTGTGGGGGGGGGGGTGGGAGGGGGGGGAAGTAGAGAGTTGGCTGCGGGCAGGGAGGTGGTTCCTATGGAATATCCATTAACCAAATTCCATACCGGGCTGGGGCCGTAGGAATACAATAATCGAAACCAGGGGCAGACATGACGTTTACAATCGTTTAAGAGCATGTCACTATGAATGTGGGGTGGGGGAGGGGGCCGGCAGGGCGCGGGTGCGGGCCGGGGGGCGGGGGGTTGTTGTGTTGTTGAGAGGGGGGAGAGGGGCAGGACTTCGAATCCTATCAGAGCGTGGATAACATAAACTGGGGACAAAGTAATAGGCGGAGGGACCTGCACGAAGGGTGGTGGGGGGGGGGGGTGGGTGTCTAAGGGGGGGCCGTTGAATACCAACCGAGGGAGGATTCCACGAGAGTGCTGCAATGGTCACTCCTTTGCTCAGTTGGCAGGAGTGACATCCCTGTGACTCGCAGACTAGGGTGGGAGGGCCTCCAGTTGAGATCCCGGAGTGAGCAAAAGGGTGAAACGCTGGTATAGTCATTGGGGGGGGTCATAGTCAATAAAATAAACAAGGAGTTAGCGCTGGTGGTAAGGTTTCTCGAGTTCTATTATCTCACCAGGGAGGGCACGGGTTGATCTAGTCTGTGCGGGTGGTATGGGGTTCGTGCAAAACGTAGAAAACGTAACGTAGGGGTCGGGCAGGCCCATAGGGGGTAGCGGGACGCAAGATATCGGGTGGTGGAGCCCAAGAGCCTCGGAGTCTTGGCAAGGCGGGTTATGCGCCGTAGAACGACATACTCAAGAAGTGCGGGAGGCAGGATTAGGTCGTGCCGGGGGCACTCCATAACGTATGTAAGAGGTGGAAAGGAGGGTCATAGGGGAGTGGGAAAAATGGTGGACGCAGGTACCTAGTGCTGGCCCGTGGGAACAGGTGCACGAGGCATGCAGTACGAAAGTCTTTGGAGAGATTTGGGGGATTTGCTTAGAGCATTAAGATCAACAAATACTATGGAAGTCACCTGTCAGTGCTCCATAAGCGCGCGCGCGGACGCAATAGAGGGTTTCGAGGAACAGAGCGCATCTTGACCTGTACAATGTTTCTGGACCAATATGAACCTGGCTTAGATGCCCCTTGAGAGACAAAAAAAAACAAAAAATGCTGATGGTACAAGGAATGTTAGAACAACACAGATTTCGGGCAGAAAAGTCGCTGTCGAAGAGCAATGTGACCATGAAGAAAGGGGGTGTGGGTCGCTTGACAGCAGAAATGGCCAGTTAATTCAAATGTATTACGGGAAAATGAGGCAGGGAAAGAATGGATTACATGTCCTGCCTAACAGAACCCAGTTAAAGCCGGTAGAGTATTCGCGGGCAGGGGAAGAGGGTTCTTGTCCTGGTGACGCGAGTCGAGGACCGAGGGTGAATAAAAAAGAACGAGGGTCAAAAGGGATAACACCCAGGGGGGGGGGCACGGTTTGCTGCGTTGGCCACCAGGATACGGGAGTTTTTTGGGTTGGGGGGGATGGGCGAGTCGCGGGTCGGGATGGGTCAGAACAGTATGACGAAGGGAGAACACAACCTATAAAAGCGCGCTGGTATCATACACTATTGAAGCAGGATGACGCTGAAAGGTGGATTATTATATGAGAGGTGAGAAACAACAAATAGTAGGAGCAACCAGCACCGCGACAAGATCAACAATAAATAAAATCAGTTACTTTCTAGATGAATGCGTACATAAAAGAGATAATAAAATGGTATTTTAACAGGAGAGATGAAGGGGTGTGCAGGGGTCATAAGGACAAGCTACTGGAAAAAAGGGAAAGTGTGGGAAAATTGAGGGAGGTAAAGGGCGCAAAGGGACTGACAACCGGCCGTGAGAACAAAAAAACGAGGGGTCAGAGTGGCAAAATCGGAAAACGTGAAAAACAGGAAGGGAAACGGACAGAAAAGGGGGGGGTGGCACTGTGGAGAGGAGGATCTAAGGTGGGGAATTGTTACTCGATAGGTCGGGAAGACCAATTAGCCGTTGTAGAGCATGAACAACAATAAAGTGGGGAGCCGTTCACAGACTGACAATAAAATGACAGGGGAGGTGGAGAGGGGGGAATTGGTGAGTAACGCGAAGGGAACTAAAGTGACTTAGAATCACAAAAATCTATAGAATCCTGGGGTAAGACACAGGATGATGGATGAAAACTAAAATTACAAGACAGATCATAATAGATGAACTACGGGTCTACGAGTGGAGGCAGGTACTAGCTTGGCCAACAACTGTGAGGACAGGCCCCTGTCATGCAAAAGAGCTGGGGAGGGGTGGGGAAAAATTAGCTTCCCTGGAGGGGGGAGGAAGGACAGGGGTGTGCAGAGATGGCCTGGGGAAATAACTGAAAGGCTAACGAAAAAATAAAACGCCAGAGGCGGAGGCGACTTGAATAAACAATGATGGAAAAGGAACTGGGGCGGAACAAAAGAGAAAGTTGCGCTAATGTCGGATCTGGTAGAATAATCTCTTGAACGCAGGCGGGGAGAATATATAATTAATTTCACGTGGAAAATAGTAGAGGGTCTGGTCCCAAGACCAAGGGGGACACAGCGGAGTAATTAACAATAAGCATGTAGAGCCAGCGTAATGAATGGCAGTATGTGCGATGAATACACTCAACGTTGTGAGACTCATGGAAGGGTTACAATCGTGGTACTGGCTGAGAGAGGAATCTAGTCGGGGAGACATCCAAGGCCGGGGGGGGCGAGACCTTGATATATATGCAGCGCGCAGCTAGGGATGTACACACTACAAACGAATAAGGGTGCATAACTGACCGAGGGGACGAACCCCGAGATGGAAGAATCACAGTGTTAAAAGAAGAAGAGTGAGGAACATTCCACCTGTTGTCATTCCAGCAATAAGGTGTTAATGTTTGAGGTGGGGTGGGGAGGTGATGAGCCGGGGGGACCGGGTCTGATAGTCCATGTAGGTATGTGGTTCTAGTGAAAGTCTAATGAAGCTGCATGCGACACCATCTACTCACGCTATAGAAATGACGGTTGTTATAAAATTTTACACATTTAGGAATGCATATGCCTACAATAGGACACTAGTATAATGTAGTATGGAAAATGGGGTATATGGAGTCCTAATAACTCCCGACGATCTCTTTGTCTCCAAAGTAAGAGGTGAATTGAGAGATTTGGTAATAAATATAGCTGTTGGATCAGTACTTGTTTGCATTTGTAGGAAAACCTGAACAAAAGGGGACCTCACAATGGCTCAGAGCGCGCCGTATAGTTCTACGAGATAATCCCCTATTATATTCAGAAAATTCCCGCGTGCTTTGAGAGGAAAGTATGCACAGGCAAGTACATCAGAGGGGCGATGTAAGCACCGGGCGAGTTTCAAAATGAAGTCAGAACTCCCTGATTTGGAAGGTTCTCATCAGGCGCGGTCGAATATTGAAGTCCTATCCAAATGCGGTGGTGATGCCAGAAGCTTGGTTTGGTTGCTCACCAACCAATCCATGAAAATCGTCTGACATCATTGTTATTTTTCCTGAATCCCTTTACGCCGTCATTTTCCATGCTATAGATGGTGATGTACCTCCTTCATAACCACTGGCATAAATTTAGTGTTGGTTCTTTATTATAATGTCCATGGAACCTAGCAATCTGGAGATGATATGACTGTTGAAGACCGTGTTAATTGTCTGGAATTCACATGTGGAGGCAGGGAGCTTTATTAAGGATATGGGTTTGGGGGTGTGTGGTCCGTATTTAATCTCGGGATTCTAGTTGAAAGAGGGCTATTTTCAGTGCGGATTTTGGTATCGTTCGTCGAGGCAAGAGTGATGCACAGAAAGTCAAACGTCATCAAGATATGACACAGTCGGTGGGGGACCGGCACGGGCCGACGCCTGCAGATAGAGCGAAGAAAATCAAAAAGTGTGCTGCTGGTCTAACCGTCGTCCAGCCCAAGTGGTTGGGCGAGATGAGACAAGGGGCAGGACTACGTCGCTTGGGTATATTTTGTTGGTAACCGGAAAAACGTGTAAACGGGATCTCAGAACCTTATCTTGGCATCAGAGCTTTCCATTGAAGCTCGAGGCGAATGAAAGTATTGTGTTGTAGGTTGGATGAGTACGCCTTGTCAGAAGTTGACAGTAGTGGTAAAGAGCAGGAATATAACTATTCAATTAAAGAGAGGGGCTAGCCACCATGTGTAAAAAAGCCTCTTGGACATATTTTGAGGGTGTGTACATTGGACAATATTTGAGGGGGTTATTCATTTGGACAATATTTGATGGGGTTATTCATTTGGACAATATTTGATGGGGTTATTCATTTGGACAATATTTTTCAGATGTGTTTATTCATTTTTGACAATATTGTTGGGTAGTTCTTGGACAATATTGGATGGGGTATTCATTTGGACAATATTTGATGGGGTTATTCATTATGGATAATATTTGATGGGGTTATTCATTTGGACACTATTTGATTGGGGTTATCTTTGGAAATACTTGAGGGTTACCTTATTCACCTTTCCCATATCTTGATGGGGTTTATTCATATTCTCTGGAACAATATTGCCATGTGGCTTGTGTTATTCACTTTGGACCTATTTGCAGGGGTTATATTCATTTGGACAATATTTGAGGGGGTTATTCATTTGGACACTATTCGGGAGGTTACTACTGCAAGGTGTACACAACATCTGGAATTTAGTGTTCTAATACTTCTATGATTTCGTCATAGTGGCGAGTAATTACGAAAATCAGAGTCTTCCTGGCGTTCTAATTTATATACATTTATCACACTCTCAGCACTACACATCAACAGATTCCCAGGCTGTCCCGGATCAAAATCTCGGCAACACACACACACACACACACACACACACACACACACACACACACACACACACACACACACACACACACACACACACACACACACACCTCTTGGAACATAATTCTGACTTCAATGGGGCTCAAAAATGGCTGTCAGTAAGCCATCACTTTGTGACAGTAGTTCCTTCATAATACCAAAGATGACGCTGGAAGACTCCTTGCTTTTTCTGTTGACTAGTTGTTCTATTCTGTCCTGTAGACCCGGACCACCATTATATACAACACTCATTCTTAAGTTGTCTTTCCTAGTAAGTCAGTTAATATTTCTGGTAAAGTTGGAGTGGCCAGTGACAAGTGAGTGCCTGAAAAAGTTAATTGAGTTTGCTGAATGGGTGATTCGCTTCAGACAAATGGTTGTCATTCGTTTGTGAATGATTTCCTCAAGTGTGGGCCTGGACATCAGGCCAGGTATGAGGCAGCAAATAGTATGAGGAAGGACTCCCAGGATCCGTCTTGAACATTTCCTCCACTCACAATTTGAGTGCCCAAATGAACCACAGAGACATTAGAAATACCTTTTTCAGTGTCAAGAGTAGTTAATAAACAGAATGCACTAGGAATCAATGTGGTGGAGGCAGACTCCATACACAGTTTAAAATGTAAATATGATAGAGCCCAGTAGGCTCAGGAATCTGTACACCAGTTGATTGACAGTTGAGAAGCGGGACCAAAGAGCCAAAGCTCAACCCCCGCAAGCACAACTAGGTCTTATTCCGTCCCATCCCAAATCCTTATCCTGACCCCTTCCAAGTGTTATATAGTCGTAATGGTTTGTTCCTATCTCCTGGTAGTGTTCTTCCCTTCCAGAAAGTTATAACTGTATCGTACAGGTTTGGAAAATACCTTTCCAGTATCTATCTCGTCTTTGTTCCAGGAAGTACAATGTGAGCACCTTGATGTGGTCCCTGCAGTTTAAATACTCGGGCCAGTCTATACGACAGTTAAATGAACCATATGTAGCATAAACTTTTTGTCTGCCTTGAAATGTTATATAAACACAGAGCAGAATTCCAAATCAGATAGCAACAAAACCAGATAGCAACAGTGCTTTGACGAGTACCAACACCGGACTGGCTTCCAGTGTTGTGATAGTTGATATCATAAACTATCTTGTTGCTGACTGCTGCTATGTTTGTTTGACGTTGTTCTCTAAACGTTATGACATTCACCGCTTCCTACTGCTTGTGTCAGGCCAACCCGCTCCTGCTTGCGTCAGCCCTCTCCTCTCCTGCTTGCGTCAGCCCTCTCCTATTCTGCTTGCGTCAGCCCTCTCCTCTCCTGCTTGCGTCAGCCCTCTCCTATTCTGCTTGCGTCAGCCCTCTCCTCTCCTGCTTGCGTCAGCCCTCTCCTCTCCTGCTTGCGTCAGCCCTCTCCTCTCCTGCTTGCGTCAGCCCTCTCCTATCCTGCTTGCGTCAGCTCATCCATGCGAGTGGTAGTGAACCCCATACCCTTTCTCAGGTCATATTTTATGTGGGGTGAGAAGGGAGGAGTGTGTAAAGATGATGGAGAAATACAGGCGAAGGAATATGTTTAAAAATCGGGAAAGTATTATGAGTTATGACAGGAGGCGGGCTGTCAGCCTTGCTGACACACGTGTGTTTGGTAGCTAAGCTAGGCTTGCGCCCTTTTTTGTTGTGGGGGGGAGGGGGTCTATATTTTGCCTTAGAATTATGTACTGTGAGGCCTCGGTTCCATTGCATAGATCTAAGCTCTTGAGCCACCAGCTGTGGGAGTGGGGGCGTCTCATCTTGGGCCACCAGCTGTGGGAGTGGGGCGTCTCATCTTGGGCCACCAGCTGTGGGAGTGGGGCGTCTCATCTTGGGCCACCAGCTGTGGGAGTGGGGCGTCTCATCCTGGGCCACCAGGTGTGGGAGTGGGGCGTCTCATCTTGGGCCACCAGCTGTGGGAGTGGGGCGTCTCATCTTGGGCCACCAGCTGTGGGAGCGGGGCGTCTCATCTTGGGCCACCAGCTGTGGGAGTGGGGGCGTCTCATCTTGGGCCACCAGCTGTGGGAGTGGGGCGTCTCATCTTCGAGTAATCTCTCTAACATTGGGTCCTCTAACATGACGATGGTGTTCCACACCCTGATGGCTTGGTGCTGTAGTGTGCTGTTTAGTGGCTGTGTGTTCAGGAGTTCCTGGAGCTCCTGGACTGTCTGATCATATGGTGGACGGTATTTTGCTGCTCTTCGTGGTGCCTTCTACTGTATCATCTATAGTTCTTTCATATTAGTTTCCTTTACGGTATGTAATGATAGCGGAGGGTATTCACGATGCTGCCGGAATAGGTCTTCTTTAACTGTAGCTGTTTTCCGTGCTAAGGCTACTGAATCTCCCCAATTTGACTAAAACTGGTTTTGCTTTGTTTGTTCTGTCCTTAACGTGAATATATAGTTCTGTTCTATTAATCTTGAATATCAGAATTCTGCCTACATCCGTATGTTGAATAGGACAATAGACATGTATTGTTTTGTTTGGGAAGAGGGGGATACCTTACCTTACCTTACCTTGAGGATACCTTGAGGTGCTTCCGGGGCTTATCGTCCCCGCGGCCCGGTCATCGACCAGGCCTCCTGGTTGCTGGACTGATCAACCAGGCTGTTGGACGCGGCTGCTCGCAGCCTGACGGGGGAGGGAAGGAGCTTCACTTAATGCCCACAGCTTTTAAAAGTTGTTTATGAATCCGATTGCTGCCTTGGTTCTGTTGGCCAGTAGCTATTTTGATAGTCGTGGTTACCAGAGTGGTTGAATAACATGGTCCGCGTCTGTGATGTACTGGAAAAGGTCAAAGAGGCACGTAATGGGCTCGGGTAATGGGCCCCCACACACACACACCCACCGTTATAATGGGTAATGAGTACAAGCTGAGAAAAGACCGGATCATCATCCTTTATTTCCTCCCGTTCTTCCCATCCCCCCCCCCCCTCGCTCCTCTTCCTCTTTGGTACTCATGACCCCCTCCCACCTCTTCCCCCAGCTCCCTCCTGCCTGGGACCCGGGAAGCAGACGGAAGAACTAAGGTGTGTTAAACAGGTTACCGTGACAGGGATCGACCTTGATGAGGGACATGGACCGACCACGAGCTGGGACGAAAGGACACGCACCGACCACGAACACGGACGAAAGGACACGGACCGACGACGGTGAGGCGACCCTCTTGGAGAGGTCCTCTCCTCTGCCTTACAACCCTCAACATCCATTGAGGTGAAGAGATCGATAAAGAGGCGCGCTAACCAGGCCACGGAGGAGGTGATCTTTCAACGCCCCCCCCCCCCAGGAAGGAGGGTAGGGAGGAGTAACACAGTGTGCAAGCCACAACAGCCTGGCTAAACAGAGAGGGGGAGGGGGGGATGAGGAAGCCAGACCAAATTGAAAACTCTGTCTTCCTGTCCCCGCCCCCCAGTGTTCCCTACCCCAGCTTCACCCACGTGAAGCGGCAGTACACGTCCTCCCCTAACAGTGCTGGGTCTCCGGGTGCCCCTCGTGGGGACGGCCCACTCACTCAGTGGGGCAACACTTGTCGCCAACAGGAAAACATTTCTCACCTACACCTCTTGCATTATTTCCTGGCCGTGTGGAAGCTGATAGTGTCTCACGCCGTTCTTCGCCCTCACTTCTTACAGGTCCGGCGTTCGATCCCCAATGGTCCAAGCGGCATGGCACCGTTTCTTTCCCTCCCTCCTAATATCCCAGCTGCCATTGCATCCCTTGCAATGGCTATCTTTATATAGTCATATTGACTTAGCGTTTTCTCATCATAATTACGTTTCCCGTCACATTATGTTTGACAAGCCCCCGGCTTCCTGTCTTCATCGAGGCCCACGTAACAACGTAACGGAACGTGATTCATCCCGACACCTCACCGTGTTAAAGTGGGCTTCGTGGATTCATGAGGTTCGTTCTCTCCTCCATATTGTTCATACCGGTAGGGAGCCGGTCGGAGCCGGTCGGCCGAGCGGACAGCACGCTGGACTTGTGATCCTGTGGTCCTGCGTTCGATCCCAGGCGCCGGCGAGAAACATTGGGCAAAGTTTCTTTCACCCTATGCCCCTGTTACCTAGCAGTAAAATAGGTACCTGGGTGTTAGTCAGCTGTCACGGGCTGCTTCCTGGGGGTGGAGGCCTGGTCGAGGACCGGACCGCGGGGACACTAAAGCCCCGAAATCATCTCAAGATAACCTCAAGATATACTCTCATAGAACTCCCAGTGTCGTATGGAGAGGATCACACGATGGTGTAGTGTGTATCCTTGTTTATGATGAGGAGAACAGTGCTGACCAGACCACACACTAGAAAGTGAAGGGACGACGACGTTTCGCTCCGTCCTGGACCATTCTCAAGTCGAGTGGTCCAGGACGGACCGAAACGTCGTCGTCCCTTCACTTTCTAGTGTGTGGTCCGTCCTGGACCATTCTCAAGTCGAGTGGTCCAGGACGGACCGAAACGTCGTCGTCCCTTCACTTTCTAGTGTGTGGTCTGGTCAACATATTTCAGCCACGTTACTGTGACTCCTCGTCTGCATGAGAACAGTACCGTAGCACGCACAGTGCTCTGGGGGACTTGAGTTTTTCACGGTGGATGATCCGGATTTTACTGTGTTAGACTATTACAATCTGCCTTTTATTTGTTAAGATATTAATGGTCCATCTTCCTATTTTGCCAGTATTTCATTATGTGGGCAATAGCACAATGGTCACATTTGTCGAAACCGTTCGCAAAATTTATTTATGTATGTACGTGTTTGTCTGTACTCGCCTAGATGTGCTTGCACGAATCTCCTGTTCGAAAGAACGTTCGGAAGTCCCGCCTTCCGAACGTTCATAGAATACTGTAATAAGTCGTTTCTCGCGCTTTTATCACATTTACATTTTAAAAATTCAATCCAATTAGCTTCAACGACGTCTACGATTAATCTATTCCAATTATTAACAACTCTAACACTGAAAACGTTCATTCTGACGACTCTGTGACATCTTTTTTTTTCTAGTTTCCATCTATGACCCTTCGTGCTGCTGTTCCTAGCTTTAAACAATGATGTTTTGTCAATTCCCCTTGGGATCTTATATGTTGTTATCAAGTCTCCCCTTTCCTCCAGTGTGGGAAAGGCCAGTTCTCTCAGTCGTTCCTTATAGCTCAATCCTTCCAGCTCACGAACGAGTCTCGTTGTATAACTTTGGGCCTATAAAGATGCATGTGGACCTTTTGAATATGTTCAAGATGCATATTCAAGAGTGAGTCTCACCTTCGCTGTATATAGGGCCTAGAAAGACCCCCCTTGTCCAAGCTTCTGAAGGATGGACGTTGGTCAGTATGCCGTATACAGCTGGTATTATTCTGCTAATGTGGGCTTCTGGCACCTGATTTGAGGTTATGTCCACTCCCAGGTCTTTTTCTCTTTCTGATTGATAAATCTGTCTTCCCTTCATCCTATACTGTTGCATTGGTCTGTGCACCCCTGTTCCAATCCTCATAACTTTGCATTTGGCTGGGTTAAATTTTAGCAGCCATTTTCAAACCACTTTTGGAGTGTGTCGAAACCCGTTTGTAATGGATCATAACCTACCTCAATCCTGACTCTTCTCATTGGTTTTGCACCATCTGCAACATTAATATGAAGGAGCCAATTTCCTCTGTCAAGTCATTGACATATATTAGAAACAGGATGGGCCTAGAACCGACCCTTGTGGTACTCCACTCGTAACCTCTCTCTCCACTCTGATGGCTCTGTTCTCACTGGAACCCTTTGCTTCCTTCCAGAGAGATACTCTCTGACCCACCTTAGGACTTCCAGATATGCCAGCCTGCGTCTCTTAGTTTAAGTAGCAGTCTTTCATGCGGGACCGTATTGAATGCCTTCTGACAGTCGATGAATGTGCAGTCTGCCCATCCTGCTCTCTCTCTTGTTGAATTTCTGTCATCTTGTTGTAGAACTCCAGCATGTTTGTCAAGCAGGATTTTCTTTTACTAAAACTGTGCTGGTGCCTTGAGACAAAACTGATTTTTTCTAAATGTTCTATCAGCCTGCTTGGGAACAGTCTCTCTAGCAACTTGCAGGGGATATGACTCTTAGGTTTAACGGTTTCTGTCTTCCGCCTTTTTTTTAGATTGGTACCAATCCTGATCTTCTTATCTTTGGTACCACATTAGCCATTTTTCCCCAGACAGGAAGTTCTCCCCCCGCCTAGAATAATTAAGTATTATGTCAGGTCCCTTTGGTCCCGCCTCTCAACTGTCAATCAACTAATGTCCCCTTGAGCGTGTGCCCCTCTGTGTCATTTTTTTTTATTTATCTACCCTATCATTCCACCGAGAATCTCTTATGTGCTGATCGATTCACCTCTAATTTTTCTAGTTTCTCTAGTCTCTCCTCGTAACTCATACCCTTCAGCTCGGGTACTATTCTGTTGGTATGCTTCTGAACCTTCTCCAACTTGGTCTTGTGCTTGACGAGATACGGACTCCAGCAGGTTTTCTTCCTATTCGCGGTGTTGTACACAACGTCGCTTTTCGCTCGTATGCGTACTAAGGCTAAAATTGCCGT
>WNGS01103803.1:0-12450 GCA_020271785.1 Procambarus virginalis
TACTTATTTTGTCCAGGTCTTCTTGAAGGGCATGACAATCATCTAAGTTTCTTATCCTTCCTATTATCTTAGCATCATCAGCAAACATGTTCATATAATTCTGTATACCAACTGGTAGATCATTATGTAGACAATAAACATCACTGGTGCAAGAACTGAACCCTGTGGTACTCCACTTGTGACATTTCTCCAGTCCGATACAGTCCAATATTTTGACTATTACACTTGTCAATGATACCGTCTATAATTAAGGGGGTCTTCCCTGCTTCCACTTTTGTAGATTGGAAATATGTTAGCCTTTTTCCACACATCAGCTACAACTCCTGTAAACAGGGATGCCTGAAAAATCAGTTGAAGAGGAATGCTGAGCTCAAGTGCACATTCTCTCAGAACCCATGGTGAAACTCCATCTGGACCAACGGCTTTGTTCTTATTTAGCTCCTTGAGCATTTTTTCCACTTCGTCTCTAGACACCTCTATGTGCTCTATGTTGTTCTCTGGAATTCTTATTGTATCTGGTTCCCTGAAGATTTCCTTTTGTACAAACACACTTTGGAACTAGACACACTAGTGGCTTTACAAGAATGCAATTACTATGCTATGTATCCTCACAATCCCAATGTACCTTCTTGAATATATATAAAAAAAAATAAAACTGTGTAATAGCGATTCACAAATAAGGCTTATGATTGTATACATTATCAAAAAGGCAGTGATAAAGTCATTTTTGCATTTTAATCACAGAGATTAAATCTTATTGAGTTTGGTTTAGTTCGTTTATTATGCACCCCATACCAATCTTGTGGGCGGTAGTGGAGAGTTACAATTCAATTTCTTTCTTTATTATGCACCCCATACCCATCCCATGGGCAGTGGTGTAAAGGACTACAGAGGCACATAGTGGGCTCAAGGACTTAATCCCACAATATATTTAGCTAAGCAAGTTACAATCTTTATGAGCTAGTTACAAAATTCAGTATATGTCGTCACATCATCAATGGGTTCGTGATCGACCGCAAGTACAGTTTCTAAATTAAGCAACTGACATACGTGGAGAGCTAGTGTCACAATTGATATGTTTGTCCTGCACACCGCCCCCATCCAGTGGGCAACGGTGGATAGGTTACAATCACTTAGTTTCTGATCAGGGGAAAAGGCACCAACTGTATGGGGGCTTATTTATTACGTAGTAGAAGTACAAGTAAAATAATTTCTGCAGAACATGTAAATGAGTCGGCTATAAGTAAGACTTAACAAATGTATAACATAGCCGTGGTTAACTCTAAGTACACCAAATCAACTTAACCCTTAACCACTTAACTGCGCCAACCGAGTTTTCTCGGTCGGTGGGAAACTGCGCCAACCGAGAAAACTCTTTTTGATTTTTCGTAACCAATTCTAAATGTGTACGAGGTTGGTTGTGTACGAAATGGACTCTTAGGACCTCCAGTAAGAGGCAGCCATCTTGGAAAAAAATCCCAGAATGCCCTGGGGCTGCTGGCTGGGTTAGTACTGAATGAGCAACCATGGGTGGCGCACACGCCTCTGGCTCCCAAACACCTGTCCGACATGGTGTTGAAGATAATGCTCTGTCGGTGAAATTCAAACCTTGTTGTTTGAAGAACATAAGGGTCATAATGTTGGGGAAGCCAGGCGCAATAAGGACCTAACACAAAGGTCGGATGCAAGTGATACAGCACCTATGAGGACAATACAGCAAGCGTATCCAGTTGAGGTTCTGAGCGTCACTCTTGCAATCCTATGCTACTTATTTAGATGATACTTAGATGAATCGTTTTCTGCGTTCAGTGATGATGCATCTGATACAAATGGCATAGATGAACAGTGTTAGCGGCTTCCATTTTGGTGTTTTTCATAGATATTTTCAAGGATGCTTGAATCTCTTCCTAACTGACGGACACTCTTGAGGCTAGCTGAATCTCTTCCTGACTGATGGACACTCTTGAGGCTAGCTGAATCTCTTCCTGACTGATGAACACTCTTGAGGTATGCTGAATCTCTTCCTGTGTGGGACCATACAAAGCGATCTTTTCAAGACTATCTTACAAATTGATCTTTTCCTATAATCCTTTCAATACTACCTTATGCTTTTACAAGCTTGGTTACATACAACCTACAAGTACTAAAGCCAAGGGTGTACGTGAGTGCGTTATTTGCAAGCACACAGAATGAAGAAACAAGCAGCGAAAATTTATCTGTACCTGGTGCACTGAGAGCGAAGTCCAGCTGTGTACCATGGGCTACTTCGTTGATTATTATTCACTTCCGAAGTACTGAGTGTGTAATACAGTGTGTTACTGTGTAAATAGTGTGTGAAACTGTACATATTGTAATTTTAGTGAATTTTTAACAAGTAATATTGCGACAATAAACATTTATTGTGGACACATTACTGACACATGTATCACAGTTCCATGGACCATTATGAACGTTCTACTGTATGCATATTGTAAAGGACACAAATATGCATCATATACGATAAAAAAAAACAAATAAAACCGCATTGGAAATACATAAAACAAATAATTGAAAATATATTTGTGGCAACACCCGGTGCTTGAATGGCCCGCGCGACCGTGTCTGGGCGAGTCACGCACAGGCGACCAGGCCCTGATGACGTCACAGCGCGCACTTTGTCCACGTCCCTACAGCCAAAGTAAGTGGAATTTGGTATTTATTTTTACATAGACATGTTCAGGAAGGGAATTTATCATTTTACTAAGAAAAAATATTTTTTGGGAACACTTCATTTCATGCGCACCGGGGGAATTTCTCAATAAACTCTGCGCAGCACGGTGGTTAAACTGCGCAACGCACCTGCGGGCTCACGTCTGGTTTGCGCAACACACCTCTGGGTATTTGTATTTTTCACGTTCCATTCAAAACTCCCGCGGCTACATGGGGTTCACATCAGCTTCCTCAGAGCTCTTGTAAACAGACGCCATCTTTAAAAAAATCGTGGTCCACATTCCCGGGTGTGGGAGCCTCAGTAGTGAGTGAGCAACCAAGGCTGGCGCTCGCAGCATGAGCGTACAGTACTGCTGTTCAGCGTGTGGCCACAGCATCGCCTAATAATGTCAAAATATATATATAACTTGTATTATTTATTCATGATGGTATTATAGAAAAGCCTGAGTGTGATAATGACTGGGTACAATGTTCAAATATCAGTGATTCAATGCTGTTCACGATGTTCACAGCGCTAGCCACAGCACCAGAGCATTATTTCGTCCATCTAGGAATCTTCAAATGACTTCTTAGGTTCCTTTTCAAAATAAACATGTGATCAATTATTCATTTACAGGAATTAGTGACCAGGATTGTGATAATAGCAGGACTGTGGTTATAATTAGCATTGAGCGTAGTATAGTGGAAGGAGGAATTTTGGCGAGGGGGGGAGGGCGAGAATTGAGGTAGCCTCATTGTGTGTGTGTGGCAGCCACTCTTGTTTTGCTCACCATACTAGCTTAGTGGTTCGCTATGGGCAACACATATGTACATGGGTATATACAGTGTGTGTGTATATAGTGTAAGAACAGCAACAGGAGAATGTTGAGAGGAGCTATTTTGGTGAGGGAGGTTACGTTGTAATCGAAGCCTCGTCTGCTGTCTGCTGTGTGATTTTTCATAACAGCAACAGGAGTATGTTGATAGGAGCTAAGAACATAAGAACAAAGGTAACTGCAGAAGGCCTATTGGCCCATACGAGGCAGCTCCTATCTATAACCACCCAATCCCACTCATATACATGTCCAACCCACGCTTGAAACAATCAAGGGACCCCACCTCCACCACGTTACGTGGCAATTGCTTCTACAAATCAACAACCCTATTACTGAACCAGTTTTTACCCAAGTCTTTCCTAAATCTAAACTTATCCAATTTATACCCATTGCTTCGTGTTCTGTCGGGTCCATACGAGGCAGCTGCTATTGGCCCATACGAGGTAGCTGCCATTGGCCCATACGAGGCAGCTGCTATTGGCCCATACGAGGCAGCTGCTATTGGCCCACACGAGGCAGCTGCTATTGCCCATACGAGGCAGCTGCTATTGGCCCATACGAGGCAGCTGCTATTGGCCCATACGAGGCAGCTGCTATTGGCCCATACGAGGCAGCTGCTATTAGCCCATACGAGGCAGCTGCTATTGGCCCATACGAGGCAGCTGCTATTGCCCATACGAGGCAGCTGCTATTAGCCCATACGAGCTATTTTGGTGAGGGAGGTGACATTGTAATCGTAGTGTCGTCTGCTGTCTGCTGTGTGATTTCTCATGCAGTGTATGATGGCCACTGTACTGTTTGGACACAATATCAGCTTACTTGCATAGTTCTGGTAAATAAAACATGTAGATAGGTATATATAACATGTGTAAATATGTTATATGGCGAGTAAGATGTTGGAGTGAGGGAGACTGGCTGGGTGTGGCTGCTCTCACTCGAGGTGTTCTGTGTTGATGGTGAATGTATATAGTGTGTGACAGTGTATAGTTTGTAAATAGATTGTATATATACATAAATTAGCATGATACATAGTAAATATGTGCAGCATATGTGTACACAAGTGTCATGCACGTAGCACAATGTCTTCGGACAGTACGGATGTTTTACTGCCATAATATAGTGTACGTGTTCATTATACATATGATTAGCATGTAAAAACAATAAAATGTATTTGAAACTGTGCGAAAAAAATGAACAAAAATATATTCGCGGCAACTCGCGCGCCCCGCCCCGAGCGCCCTGCTGGCCCCGGGAGCTTACGGCACGGGTGAACAGGGAATGACGACGTCACGCCCCAACTTACGGACCCCATAGCAGCCAAAGTAAGTACAATTTCGATTTTTTTCTACATACCCATAATGAGGGAAGGGTTTCTGACACTTTAAAAAGAAAAATAATTTTTTCCAGAGAATTTATTTCCTGCGCACTGCGGGGGTGTCATATTTGGAGGCAACGCAGTTAAGGGGTTAAAATGTACACCCGTAGTAAAATAAAAGTATGCTTATAGCCTAGTAACAGGTAAATCAAAATCTGCAGAAACCTAATAGCTTATTGTCTAGAACTAGAAGTAAGGCAAATATATAACATTTCTATAACACTATGTATAAACAGTTTGGACACAAAGAGTAAATATAATGTGATTAAACAACATAACATTTAATGAAGCCTAGCCAGCCAGAGGCCCTAAAGACATAATGATAAACCCTAGCTGAATTAATACGGAATTAATCAGGCGTGCAGAATTTACATGGAGACTGGGGAAAAACCTGATATGAAAATGGAGGAGAAAATTAACCCCAGGCTCTTTATACTCGTGCTTTCTAGTTTTTGTGTGTCAGTGACTGCTCTTCTGTCTTCCTTAATTACCAAAAATATGCGGCATTTACAGAAGAGTTTGGAATGCCCATATCCAAATCAATTTCAGGCTTATCACATTCAGTTTTAGCTGCCTTGTTTGTGTCATCATGCTGGACAACACCTATATGAGAAGGTATCCATACAAATGAGACTTTGAAACTCCTACTCTTTGCAATAATAATGTTGTTTATAAAGGATTTTACAACTACAACCTTCTGAAGATCAATACAGGTACTTTATCTATATAATGTAATAAACGAAAGTTTTCTATGTCAACAGCAAGGCAGATATATAAGCTACAATAAAAATACTTTGTCATAAATATAACTGAAGTGAAAGTGAAGATATATACATTTGTATAGCTATTTGATAGTTTATAGTTACTCGATGGCTAGCTCTGAGAGTGTGAAGCCCTTCACACCAGTCAATAAATTGTGTTATTAATTTCCATATTTGCTAATGAACCTTAACCCTTTAACTGCGTTGCCTCCAAATATGACACCCCCGTGGTGCGCAGGAAATAAATTCTCTGGAAAAAATTCTTTTTTTCTTTTTAAAGTGTCAAAAACCCTTCCCTCAGTATGGCTATGTAAAAAAAGGTCGAAATTGTACTTACTTTGGCTGCTATGGGGTCCGTAAGTTGGGGCGTGACGTCATCATTCCCGTGCTCCCGTGCCGTAAGCTCCCGGGGTGGGTGGGGTGCTCGGGGCGGGGCGCGCGAGTTGCCGCGAATATATTTTCGTTCATTTTTTTCGCACAGTTTCAAATACATTTTATTTGTTTTACGTGCTAATCCTATGTATAGTGAACACGTACACTATATTATGGATGTAAAACATCCGTACTGTCCGAAGACACTGTGTTACGTGCATGACACTTGTGTACACATTTGCAGCACATATTTACTATGTATCATGCTAATTTATGTATATATATACAGTCTATTTACACACTATACACTGTCACACACTATATACATTCACCATCAACACACTCAGAACACCGCGAGTGAGAGCTGCCACACCCAGCCAGCCCTCCCTCACTTCTCCAACATTGTATTCGCCAACTTTGCCCCCTCCCATCATACAGTTATTCACACCAATGTTTCATGTTCATTTATGTATATTACAACATATGTACACACTATACACTGTCACACACCATATACATTTACCATCAACACATTCAGAACATCGCGTAGCAGCTGCTTCGCCATAGGAGCTGCCTCGTATGGGCCAATAGGAGCTGCCTCATATGGGCCAATAGAAGCTGCCTCTATGGGCCAATAGCAGCTGCCTCGTATATGCCAATAGCAGCTGCCTCGTATGGGCCAATAGGAGCATTTGGCCATGAACACATTCAGAACACCTCGAGTGAGAGCAGCCACACCCAGCCAGTCTCCCTCACTCCAACATCTTACTCGCCAACATTGCTCCTCCCACCATACTGTTATAGTTCTTATTACACATGTTCTATATACCTATCTACATGTTTATTTACCAGAACTATGCAAGTAAGCCGTATTGTGTCCAAACAGTACAGTGGCCACCATACACTGCATGAAAAATCACACAGCAGACGACGCTACGATTACGTCACATCCCTCACCAAAATAGCTTCTCTCAACATTCTCCTGTTGCTGTTCTTACACTATACACACTATATATACCCACGTACACATGTTTTTGCCCATAGCGAACACTAAGCTAGTATGGTGAGCAAAACAAGAGTGGCAGCCACACACACACACACACGCAATGAGGCTACCTCAATTCTCGCCCTCCCTCCCTCACCAAAATTCCTCCTTCCACAATACTACGCACAACGCTAATTATAACCACAATCCTGGTCACTAATTCCTGTAAATGAATAATTGACCATACGTTTATTTTGAAAGGAACCTAAGAAATCATTTTAAGATTCCTAGATGGACGAAATAATGCTGTGGTGCTGTGGCAGCGCTGTGAACATCGTGAACAGCATTGAATCACTGATATTTGAACATTGTACCAGTCATTATCACACTCAGGCTTTCTATAATACTATCATGGCTAAATAATACAAGTATATATTATTTTGACGTATTAGGCGATGCTGTGGTCCACGCTGAACAGCAGTGCTGTGCGCTATGCTGCGAGCGCCAGCCTGGTTGCTCACTCACTACTGAGGCTCCCACACCCGGGAATGTGGACCACGATTTTTTTTAAAGATGGCGTCTGTTTACAAGAGCCCTGAGGAAGCTGATGTGAACCCCCATGTAGCCCGGGAGTTTTGAATGCGAACGTGAAAAATACAAATACCCGGGCGCGTTGCGCAAACCAGACGCGAGCCTGCATGCGCGTTGCGCAGTTAAAGGGTTAAAATCTATATGTCAGAAGGAAGGAAGATGTAGACGTTAGTGTGTACAACATTTTAAGAAATATATACGTAAGTTAAATAAATAGTACCACCCTATCGCCGATGTTCGGACACATGAAAGCTACTTAGGTTTCAGAGTCCAGTAAGGCGGGAATCACAGGTTGCACAATACTGACAAATTATGTAATTCACAGGATGCGCTGATACGTTAATGTTGATATATTTTAAAAATACAGATATAAACTTGTTTCAAACGTTAAATGTAACAATATTTTCAGTATATATAATATAAGCATAGTATATACAATTCAGTATATACAATATATAATAAGATATTGTATATTTAACAATATAAGTATAAGAACCAAGATATATTATGATTTAACAGATTTCCCATAAAGTTGCAATGATACCCTAATTGCACACTATCATCATATACAGAAAGAAATTAACTTATAAAATTTAAGTCACCTTAATACACGAAACAGAAGTAAGATATATTCGATGTATATTAATATGATGCCTGATCGAGGTCTAGTTGAATTATGGTTGAAACAGTCAGATTATATATGTCAGCCACAAGCAAGTAATTATCAAAAGAAGGACGCCAAGCTGAGGATTGTCTTCCAGAAGTACAGCCACTCTTACCTTATTATATAAACCTAATATCTTCTATATTATCAAATTCGGAAACATACAATATATTCAATTTTGTTTATTAAATTTGTATTTTGAAAACAGAGATGTATTCTAGTTTACCTATATAGAGCATGAATCCACAGGACTCATCGGCGAGTGTAGTTTATTCTGTACTCCCATACTATCCTGTGAGTCCAGTGTATTTTGAACCGCATACTATACTGTTGAGTCTTGTTTATTGGTGCACCCTATTACTCATTATGAGGCTTAGGTTACTGTAACACCCCTTAGTCATCATGGGTCTCCCAAGGGGTCCATTAATGCCCCAAAGCTAATTACCCCCGAGAACCACAGGCCTCCTCCGGTGGGTCGTTTGGTCCTACCAGGCGGCTGTTTGAACGCTTTCAATCAAGCTTTCCTTTTGCATCATGGTTGCCAAAGGTTATGTATGCCATGAATATCAACCGACTTCAGAGACTACAACATTATCGCCATATGAAGTAGTATTTGACATGCTGCTAGAGGAACTATTCTAGGAGGCGCACGTACTGGAAGTAATGGATGAGGAAGAATATAGCTGGAGTTAATACTGACAAGGATACAGAAAATGTTTATCACATCAGATACTTGGTGCAGACTCTCAATTGGAGGTCTCTGGTGATGATGTGCTAGAGGTTCGTTGGTGGATGATGTGCTAGGAGGTCGTTGGTGATGATGTGCTAGAGGTAGTTGGGGTGATGTGCTAGAGGTCGTTGGTTGATGATGTGCTAGAGTCGTTGGTGATGATGTGCTAGAGGTTAATGGTGATGATGTGCTAGAGGTAGCTGGTGGGATGTGCCTAGAGGTCGTTGGGGATGATGTGCTAGAGGTCGTTGGTGATGAATAGTGACTAAAGGTCGTTGGTGATGATGTGGCATAGAGGTCATGGTGATGATGTGCTAGAGGGTCGTTGTGATAATGTGCTTAGAGGTCGTTGGTGAGATGTGCTAGAGGGGAGTCATTGGTGATGATGTGCTAGAGGTCGTTGGTGATGATGTGCTAGAGGTCGTTGTGATGATTGTGCTAGAGGTCGTTGGTGATGATGTGCTAGAGGTAGCTGGTGGTAATACTGCTAGATGTCATTGGTGATGATGTGCTAGAGGTCGTTGGTGATTGATGTGCTAGAGGTACGGGTGGTAATGTGCATAGAGGTCGTTGGTGATGATGTACTAGAGGTCGCTGGTGATGATGATGCTAGAGGGTCGTTGGTGATGATGTGCTAGAGTCGTTTGGTGATGATGTGCTAGAGGTAGCTGGTGGTAATGTACTAGAGGTCGTTGGTGATGATGTGCTAGAAGTCGTTGGTGGAGATGTGCTAGAGGTCGTTTGGTGATGCAGTGTGCCAGAGGTCGTTGGTATGATGGCACAGAGGTATGGTGTGGGGATGTGCTAGAGGTCGCTCTTGATCAGGTGTCTGGTAACTGTACAAATGCCAGAATAGCTCTCAAGAAATAAAGCACATCATAGCAAGCAATAAAAAATGGAGAACGATTGAAAGCCAAGTACAAAAAGCTTATGGTGAGAACATTTGATAATTTAAGGAAGGTGATGTCACTGTAGCTATCCCCCGAATAGACCGAACCGCTTGTGAAGAGACGAGGATTGCCAGCACAAATTATTCAAGTTTGTGGAGAGGTTGACAATATGTATGCCCGTGGCAGTGAATATGGTATGCTGAAAACCAAATATCGTGGTGGAGACCTAGCTACACACCCCACTTCTCATCACAGTCACACCACCAACAGTATCACGCTAAGAGAAGGGTCTCGCTGCTAACCCCAAGTACAAATTTATAAAGAA
This sequence comes from Procambarus virginalis, assembly GCA_020271785.1. Classification (NCBI taxonomy): domain Eukaryota; kingdom Metazoa; phylum Arthropoda; class Malacostraca; order Decapoda; family Cambaridae; genus Procambarus; species Procambarus virginalis. Next base: position 10,218 of record WNGS01103803.1, read on the forward strand.
ACGGGTGCAACTATACCTGGTTCTGCAGTCACAAATAGTATTCCCTCGTTTAAAGAAAAAATAAACTGCACCCAATCTACTGCCGGCCCCCTCACACCAAGCAACAGTTAAGGAGAGTGATAAAGTGCTTCAACATTCGACATGTTAAATTATATTAACAGATGACGAGATAATGAACATTGGAACAAATGTACAGCTCTCTGACCTTCATATAAATCTGCATTGACCTCATCAAACAAACTAGTGCCAAGCTTAGAAGGCCTTCATGACCCAGCGTTGCAGCAGGACCTCTCCTGGCCAGTTACACTATTTTGTGGTGAATTTATTCAAATTATTCAAGTTGATGGTTTCACTGGGTCAGCCATTTCCAACATTGGAGTAACTGGCACAGATTAACATATACGACACCAGGCATAAATTGCCATCTAAATCTACTTCAAGTTCACAGTTAAGGTTCAAGTATGGTTTATGAGAAGAGAAAACCATACGTCTCAAAGGGATAGAGTAGCTGAGGCTATTTCTACCCCCCTCTATCTATAAGTCCCTCAAGGGAGCCACAAAATTCGTGAAGTACAAGAGAGACACAATACACATTACAAGAATCCCCATTTAACATTGCCAGGTTAATATAGTAAGCACAGCATATAAGTGGTTACACTCTTGGGGCCAAATTCCTTGTAGCTCCATAGGTATACTGTCTATCATACCATATCACACATCATACACAATTTGATGTTGGACACTATTTATTTTCTTATTTCTATAGTTATCAAAGTTGACCACCCACATACATAATGTTCTAAGGTTGTGGGCGTGCAGCATAATACATAATTTACACTCCTTATCCTTTTCATTCACTGACATCAACACTGTATTGTCAGATATATTTGTAATCCTAATCTTAATCTCATAGTACATTGATACTTCCAAGTAGACTTTCCTTTACATAGGTGAAGGAACGAAGTTTGTCTTTATTTATTGATAATTCTTAACTGTGTCTCACACTGTCCACCATTGCCATTCTCTTATAATTTCTTCACCCTCTTGGTCGATCTTGATTTTCTTTTATTTGTTTCAAGGTTAACGGCCATAACCACATAACACCAAGAGTTTTTTCAGTGGCTCTCTTTGCTAGTGTCCATCAACTACCTCATCAACGGTATTCCCACATGTGAAGGGATCCACATGAATCATATTTTATACCCAGTTTTTTTCTAATTTTCTTAACATCTCCCTCTCTACACTATCACAAATATTTCGAGGTATACTGGGCGTCTGCTATTTAAAGACTCTTAACGCTCCTCGCTGTCAATAAGAAGCAAGCATTTTTACCACATTTGATGACTTCCTGCAATCCTGCTAATACACTTTGAGTTGAGCCTGAGTTGAAGAGACATTGTCAGTTTTAAGCTGCGGGTCCAATAACAGTAGTCTACAGTGCCGATGTCAGTGTTCTCCCTGATCAAGACTCCACATCCTGCCTCCCCATCCCTAGCTACTGACCCATCACAAATATACATGTAGAGTGTTTTCTGTAGGCAGTCAGTTTTAAATTATACAATCATATGTTGCCCTCAGCTCTCCTCTTTCATACATACTTTTTTTCTTTTGCAAGGGAGTACTTACTACATCTACATTACAATCCCCCCATGGTGGTGTGAATTTTCTTTTGGGCACAGCAATACACTCTGTAATAACATCATACTTTATAACATAGAACATACTTTAAGTTCATATATACTCTCTTCTGCATCATAAACTGTTTCCCCTACTTCCCACCTTTTGAACCGAGAGAATTAATTCGTTAGCTCCCCCACCTCTCATTACTTTCTAATGCGAAGGCGTACATTTTATCTCTACAAATTCTATCCCCAATACTCTGCAGTTTCAACTCCATCCTCATTTTTCTCAATCATAGCATTTCTTAATCATCCTTAGATAATTCTCATGGCTTCAATTTTGTACCTTCTCCAACTTGCCCATCCTACCTTTACCAAAACCCAAGGAAATGAGAGTGCCAGCATAATCCAATAAGAGATCTTACAGTACCTCAAGTATATCATTGTCGTATCACAGGGACTCCCACGCCCTTTCCACAGCAGGCCAAAGGCATTCAGAGTTTGTATCATCTCCTTCCGACATTGACCCAACAATCTTTTCATCTCAGCTTCCAAACTCTGATGGGTATATCCAACATATATGCCTAAATATTTTTATATACGGGGCAACCTCT
>WNGS01103807.1:0-12500 GCA_020271785.1 Procambarus virginalis
TTGCTCGTCACTTTGAATTTTCAGGGAAAATTTAAGTGCGAAATTTTACTGTATAACCTAGCTCATAGGTTCCAACTAAGCCCCACGTTGGGCGCCAGATGTGGTTTTTTTTTTTTTTGCTGTCACGACTGCAATGCGTACGTCGCCAATGTACATGTGGCAGACGCTTCACGAAGCTGTCGGAATTAGCAAAATAGAAAATACGAGAGCAACCGTACAGGGCCTGGGAGCAAGGTCGAGTTAGAGTCCTTGTGGGTCTCTTCTCAGACTAGCCTCACCTGGTCCTGCTCCACGTTGGTCGTTGGAATCTCCTCAATGATGTAACACTTTAAGGGACTCCTAGGGTCCTCATCAAATTTATAGTTTAGTGACTTACAGGCAACTCGGTGTTGAAGACACTTAGAGCTGAAGGCTTGAGTAATATTGGCAGTATTCAGAAGTGGTTCAACGGAAACACCGCATAAAGCTTAACAGTAGTTTATTTACTAACTTAACCACTAATACACAGGGTGCTTGATTTACTTTCGATTGGCGTCAGCAAAGCTATGGTTGCATTAGCGAGACTCTTGACGTCTGGCTAATCGACTTGTATCCACTCGTGGAGAAACACCTAACTTAACACAGTTGACAGCCAATCACTAACACGGCAACCTAACTGCCGGTATGCAAAGGGATCACAAGAGTTCCAACCGGATACTCGGTAATGATGATATGCAATAAACACAAAGGCACTGTCAATGGGACAGGCAATAACATGCCAATAATAATCACAATAACTAAATGTGTGGTGTATGTGAAGCTCACATCCACAGACGAGTGAAATGCCGTGATACCACACAGATAAACACGCATTCACCGTCGATTCACCTATAACCTGCGACAGGTATAGAAGGTGAGAACTGTGGTTGATCCCTCAGATCAACACAGACACAATAAAACAATGACAAGATCTTGTACTTACAGATAAGGTACCTTTCCTTACGCACTCACTCAGACTCGTTTATACAAGCACTCGTAGGTGGCCTGATAGCTGGTTTCGCTCGTAGACACGGAGGGTACTCGCAGTATCTTGAGATGATTTCGTGAGTAGGGGCGTGCTGTATGCTTAACAGACAGACACACGCGCACACACTGGCACTGACGGTGCTAAGGTGGTGTCGTCACGTCAGAGTGAGGGCGGCGGCTGGCGGCGGCTGGCGTCGGCTGGCGGCGGCTGGCGGCGGCTGGCGGCGGCTGGCGGGGCTGGCGGCAGTACATGCACTACACTGTACACTGTGGTACAGGTACACTGTGGTAAAGTCACACACAGATTACTTAGGCGGCGGCACTGCCTTAGTTCACTCTGAGTCACTCACAACGATCTTTGTCACCAGGGGTTACCTGATACCAGTCTGTTTCGCTCTGGAGATTTGTCACTTTAGGCTTCTAAACAATACATTCGCACTCGTGATTCTGGCGAGTGTGTGGTATATCGCAAAGACGCTGAGTTAACTTGACGGTGAGGGATAGACGGTGATCAGTCTATTGGCCGGTAGAACAGAACACGTCCTCTGGGTATGGTCGCTCTCACGTGAATGAGTTTGCAAGGGTGCCGGGCATCTCGTGGCACACAACACAAAAGGAGTTACAATTTGACCAATAGCATTGCAGCAAATGAGCGGGAACCAATCATATTAGCTCGTTCGATGAGCAGTAGCAGGAGTGACGTCATGAACACGTCATAGCTGTTATTCAGCATCGCGCCGGTTGACCCCAGAGGTCAGACGCTGCTGGCGCCTTCCCCTCTGTCTCAGCGGGCACCAGCCATGTACTCACTGACCCTTTGGTAGCAAGTATACTTAGCTCCCTGTATCTACTTCCTGCCTAGACATACGGCGGCCTACGTATTTTAATAGTGTTCCTGGTTAAGTGGGCATTCTGGAGATACCCAACATGCTAGGTCACTATCCAGGATTAAGAGAGATAGGCTTTGTGCACGAAGATCTGTGCACTGTGCACTGCAATGAGCCATTCAAGTCGGCTGTGGGAGGATCTTGGGAGACATACTCCCACAGTGAAATAGTTTAAATCCATTTATTTGATATTCAGGTAATAGTTCTCTATTTTCTACATTCATCCACGTTCCGGTAAGTGCAATAATATCAATTTTTCCCGTGCATACAGGAGCATTTAAATCGTTAATTTTGTTTCTTAGACTTCTGCTGTTCGTGTAACATACCCTAAATGAATTGTTATTTTGAGGCTCCACTCTTTCCCTGACCATTTTGCCAAGTTGTTTCTCCCGCAAACAAGTACTTTTATTACCCTCATTCTCCATATTAATTCCCGTACCACTATCTACTAACAGTTTAAACCCAAACAAACCCCTCTTACCACAGATTCCAACGAGTTTGCAACAGCAACAGCCCCGGCCCTGGATAGATGCACCGCATCCCGAGCATACGTGTCATTTCTTCAATAGACGTGTTCCCAGTTATCTATAAATGATATTGCATTTGATTTTCAATATTTTTCCAGTCGGCAATTGACATCAAGTGCCCTCGACAATCATTCATTTCCAGCTCCCTTTCTTGGAAGAATGCCACGTATATCGGGATTCCTGTGGTAAAAACTCCAGGCAGTATATCTTCTTTTAATTGACTTCAATAAATTAAAGTTTATCTTATTTTTTCTTAGTAGGTAAGAAATTGAGTGGACTGTATGTACTTGTTAAAACTGCCTGAAATTAATCTCACACAAATTGGGGGGGACAATTTGTAGCTTAAACCACTTTGTAATGGCTCCTTCTTAAACTACAAATTGTTTACCTAAGTTTAATTATATTATTTTATCATACCACATATGGTGGTCTAATCTACTATTATTTCAACAATTATTACTAGTTATGAATACTACTACTACAATAACTAGAATGGCCTTATCTGAGCCTGTAGTAAGGGCCCACTAAGGCTGTGTCATGGTAGCATCTATGTGGGTGTGGCCCTGTGCCTCATGGTGCCAATGGCGGCTGTGGAGGCCTTCAAGGCTGGCAACAGCTAGGTACATGTGTAGTTCTACTGCTCAGCTACTTGCTGTTCCAAGTCACAATTTACCTGTTTGGGATGCAAGGAGTTAGTACATTTCCCTAAACATATCAATACAGGTATAACATGGTATGTGAGGGCTGTAAAAATGGGGTACACGTACATGGTGTTGGTGTTGTTCATATATTGTAACCGTCTTAAATTTGATATTAAAAGTGCACTAGAATAATAAACAAATACTTGGTAAGACGGATACTGGAGTGCTCTCATTTGTAGTAGTGATGTTGCTGTGGCAGTTTCTTAAGGCAGAGTAGGTCTATCCTGTGGCCATTATCACAACACACACGCGAGCTCCATTGTTATTGTTTTCGTGTGAGCGTGGCGTCTGTAAGAGACGCTCTGCCTCCCTTGTTCCAATATTGTGTTCTACTTCTAAGTTAAATTTACGTTAACAAGGGAATCAAGCTATATTTTGGTGTTAATAATTATATTCAGTCTTATTGAACACTTTTTTATTCAATTTAGACATTAAACTGTTGTATGAACAGTGGTTTAATAATGTAAATACTGCGGCGACGTCGATGACGTCACGGAGTCTCCCATTCTCTAATTTTAAGAGGATACTGTTAAGGGAAGACTATACTATTTGTGTATGAGTGTGTCGGTTTCCCGACATAATTCCGGGGGGGAAGAACACGGGTCGAAGTCCCGGTAAGGACTGCGATCACTTTATTCTTCTCCTTCAGAATTATAATGCTGCTTTAATTTGAGTTTACATTGTTGAGCTGCAGTCCTTTGGGGACGTATGTCCCGTACTGGCGTATCGGGTGCTGGAAGTCGCTGTACGTCTTCGTTCCTGGCCAGTTCTAAAGGAACTAATTTCTCTAAAGTTTTGAGAGTAGTGTTGCCTCGGCATTTTACTTTCACTATTCTCAAGATGCCCTGGCTGTCTGGATGAACAGAGACTATTTGACCTATAGGCCACTCTGAGCGTGGTCCATCACTATCCACCAGAACTATGTCACCAGGGTTCAAGTTAATTCTGTTGTAGGGGTTGTTTGCCCCGTAATGATACTCTCTCAGAGCTGTAAGGTATTCTCGAGTCCATACGTCATTCCACCGACTTATCACCCTTGATAGATGTTTGAAACGTTGAACCAAATCACTCTCTTTGACATATGAAGGATCCTCTGGTTCCTCGTCCGTAAGGGACACAAGTGTTTTGAGAGGTCTACCATACATCAAATGAGCTGGACTTAATGGTTCACGCTGCAAAACATCATCAGAGAGGTAGGTAAGTGGTCGGTTATTGACTCGTGCTTCTATCTCTATGACTACTGTTTGAAGCTCCTGCAGGTCAATCTTTTGGCGGTGTAGGGTTTTCCGTAGAGAACGTTTTACCGTACCAACCATGCGTTCATAGAAGCCTCCGTGCCATGGTGCTCTGGGAGGTATGAATTTCCAATGGCACTGCCGTTGATTTAGGGCTGTGCGTACCTTTGGATGTGTCCAGATTTTCCTCAGACATGCTTCTCCTGCCACTAAGTTGGACCCATTGTCTGAGATCATTAACTTAGGACAGGATCTACGTGAAGCAAACCTGCGGAAAGCCTGTAAGAATGCTTCGGCACTCATATCGGGAGTCACTTCTAGATGGACTGCCCTTGTTGTGGCACAAGTAAAAAGACAAATGTAAGCTTTTACTGGTTTCTTGTCTTTAGTGCCTGTAAGTGTTAGTGCTCCTGTGAAATCTACTCCTGTAGTCTCAAAGGGACGAATATGTACGACTCGTTCCTTCGGAAGTGGAGGTGGGCCAGGATATGGACACACTCTGGCATCGTATCTCCGGCAAACAACACAGGATTTGATTATTGATTTTACTGTCTGTCTACCTTGGGGTAGCCAGTACTGTTGTCTTAAGTCTGTGAGAGTATCTAATACCCCACCATGCAGAGTGCAGTATTTGTGTATATGTAACACAATTAGTTTGCTTACTATGTGGTGACGAGGGAGCAATATTGGATTTTTTGCTTCCAAATCTATGTCAGCGTGCTGTAAGCGGCCTCCGCATCTGATTATGTTATAATTGTCAGTGTCTAACCAGAGACCCAGATCACGTTGTAGCTTCTTTGGAACATTGTCAAATTCTGTCCCGAATGTGTCGATCTGAGCTCTTTTGACCCAATACCTTAGGGCATTAGGGAATTTATGCTTGATTCCTATTTTCTTTAGAAAATCAAACACTACTTGGGTGACACCTATAAGTTTGTTCAGTTCAGAGTACCGAGTAGGATCAATTACCAAAGTCCGAGGTGGTTCTGGGTTCTCAGTGGGAACAGTAACATTGGTCACAATGACTTGTGGCTTTTGTTCAGGCCACTGGTCGCTGATTAGCCACTGAGGTCCATTGAACCACATCTCTGCCTTTGTTAATTGCCGTAAAGTCAGTCCTCGGGAGAGATAGTCAGCTGGATTCTCTTTTGTGGGTACATATCTTAGTTTATACCCTGCTGACAACTCTCGTATTTCCTTAACGCGGTTACTCACGTAAGGATTCTTACTGTTATTGTTCTTAACCCACTGTAGTACTGCCTCATTATCTGACCAAACTACTGTTTCTTTAAAGTGGATGTGGCGTAAGGCCTTGATCAAATAATGAGCCAATCTTACTCCTAACAGTAAGGCTGTTAATTCCAGTTGTGGCAGTGATCTTTTCTTTAAAGGTGCCACTCTGGCCTTTGATGTGAGCAAATTGGCTTGCCCATTTGTGACCAGGTAAGCTACTGTTCCATAAGCCTTTCCTGAGGCATCACAGAATACATGTAGCTTAATTGGTTCTTTTTCATTTACTACTGTGTTCCTGGGGAACTTGACAGACTCTAGGGTACTTAAATCTTTTACTAAACCTTGCCATTTTTCTTGTAGGGCAGGTGTTAGAAGATCATCCCAGCCTATCTTTTGTTGCCAACATTCCTGTATTATCAACTTCCCATTAATCAGTACTGGGCTTAATAGTCCTAATGGGTCGAAGGGTTTGCTGACTTGTGATAGTAATTTTCTCATTGTTAAGTTAGTGGTATCAGGCTCCACTGACTTGATTGTCAACTGATCTGTTGTCGTGTTCCATTCGACACCTAGTACCTTTGTCATCTCGGGTACCTGGTAATCGGGAAATTCAGTTGAGATCAGTTGATTTAATTTTTCATTGTTAGAGACCCAAGATTGGAGAGGCATATTGGCTCCCATTAATTCTCGATTGGCCTCATGGTATATGTCCAACAGTTTACTTTCACTGTTGGTTGTACCTTGAAAATTATCCACATACAGGTTTTTGCTAATTTCTGTCTTGTTTGGGCTATTGGACTTCTTCAAGTGCGTATCCAAGGTAGCTTGGAGCAGAAAAGGAGATGACGTGGCGCCAAAAAGGACAGAGGCAAACCGGTAAGTGATTAATTCACTGTTCGGATCGTTAGGATCCTTAATCCATAGGAACTTTGTGTAGTTCCGGTCTTCTTCTTGAAGACCTACCCTAAGGAATGCCTTGCTGATGTCGGCCGTATATGCATAAGTCCCAATACGGAACTTTAACAGCACGTCGTAAAGCCTTTGTGTTAGGCTAGGGCCAGTTTGAAGACAGTCGTTTAACGAAACACTACTCGGCCTCATTTTAGCACTGCAATTAAATACTATCCGTAATGGGGTAGTTGCAGAATTCTTCTGTACACAATGATGTGGTAAGTAGTGACCTTCCTTTGGGTTATCATTTGTAACAACTTCGATAAATTTGTCATCGAGTTGCTTCTGTATTATTTCATGGTACAACTTCAAGTTCTCAGGTTGTCTTTGTAAGCGCAACACCTGTGATCTCAATTGGTTTTGTGCCATAAAATGGTTGACGGGTAGCTGAGGGTGATTCAGCTTCCATGGTAGCCTGACCCAGTATTGATTATCTCTGTATATAACTGAGTCCAGGTATTGTTTGTAAGTCCAGTCATCATCTGGGCTAGGTTGTTCAGGGACAATGCCGAGAGTTGCCAGGTCCCATAACTTGTGTACAGGGGGATCAAGCTCTTCCTCGGACATGTCTCTGAGTTGCAGTGGAGACTGGTCTCCTAGTCATGCAACCATTACTGGGTTGGCATGTTGGTGTTCTACAGGTGCGGGTTGGTTTAGCCGTAATACAGGGCCTGTTAGCAAATAGCCACCTGCAGATGGTAACACGTTCATACCGTGTTTGTATTCCTTTCCTTTGATAAACTTATGGTAGACATCTGATCCCATAAGGATTCCAATATTGGAAAGGTTATCTGTTGTGATTTTATCAGCCAAATGAATTCCCCTTTTTTCTAGGAATTTGGCTGTTGTCCCCAGACCATATACATATAGATCTGTTGGGAATCTATCTACTACTAGAGCTTGTACATTTTGTTCGTAACCTCCTAATCGTACTTTGGGTTGTACTACCTTGAAAACTCGGGCTCCTGAGTCAGTCAGGAATCCTGCTATGTTTATTCGTGTCTCCTCTACAGGTGTAAGTTTCAGGGTATCTACCAACTCTTTGGATATAAAGGTCAATTGGGACCCTTGATCAAATAATCCACGTACGGTGGCTTTGTTCTCTCCATTTCTAATGATCAATCGTGCAGTAGGTAGAGCTGATTTATGTTTAGACCTTGTTGAGAAAACACTTATGTCAGGTAGCACAGTACAAAGCTGTACTGAGGTGTTAGTTCCTTCCTCCTCCTGTGGTTTGGCAGACTTTGTACTTGAATCCCCACAAAGTGCTGTATGGTGTTGACCCTTATGGCACCTATAACAGGTGCGTATTGTTGATGTGCAGCTGTCGGGATGATGTTCCCTTATACACTTGGTACATCTATGTAACTCCTTGAGTCGTTTTATGCGTGTTGCACGATCGGGGTATCGTCTGCAATTGTACATGGAATGTGATTGTTCACAGAACAGACATGGTCTCCAGACGTTAACAGTATCTTGAGGAGTCACCGATTTGGGTGACGCGTTACCTGTAGGTTTGGAGGTACCAACTGCGTATGTGCCCACACTGCCTTGTCTCCACTTTGGGGAGGGAGAAGTTGTTTTAGATTTGTTTGGAGTACTGTTTGTACTCTGTTGTTTACTATTAGTAGTAGACGAAGGTTTAGATGTCGCCTTTTCATCTGGGATAACTCTTTCTCGTTCTATGATGGTTTGTAACCCCTTTGTAATCTCTGTTACTGTCAGATATGACTTTCCATACAACACAAACAACTTATCCAGGATGTCCCTGGGTAATTTGCGAGTCATATGGACTTGGATTATCCAGTCTGATTCATCCAAGTTTACTTTATTTTTAAGTGCCTTAAGCAAAGACTCAAGCTCCAATCTAAAGGCTTGGAGTGAGACTGCTGTATTATTTGGATGTTTAATATCTAACAGCTTCTGGGTTAAAATTCTGATAGTCCTTTCAGGCTTTGCATAGTTGTCCTTGAGTAGTTGTACAGCATTGTCATAATCGTCATCTGTGTGATTCAGATTACAGACTACCTGAAAGGCTTCATCCTTCAAGACACTCTGTAAATACGTAAACTTTGTCGTCTTTGGTACATTGACATTAGAATCCACAGAATCGACAAATTTGCTCCAGAAATTGTCCCAATTCTCGTCCTCTGTTCCAGAAAAAGTTGGAAGACTGAGTGATGGTAATTTGACTTCTGGTGCTGTCTGATTCTGGGTAGTTGTAGCTGCAACATTTATATTGGCCTTATGGGCGTCTATCAAATCTTCATAACGTTGAATTAGTTCAAACTTGCATCTTCATAATCAGAGTGTTNATAACTCTTTCTCGTTCTATGATGGTTTGTAACCCCTTTGTAATCTCTGTTACTGTCAGATATGACTTTCCATACAACACAAACAACTTATCCAGGATGTCCCTGGGTAATTTGCGAGTCATATGGACTTGGATTATCCAGTCTGATTCATCCAAGTTTACTTTATTTTTAAGTGCCTTAAGCAAAGACTCAAGCTCCAATCTAAAGGCTTGGAGTGAGACTGCTGTATTATTTGGATGTTTAATATCTAACAGCTTCTGGGTTAAAATTCTGATAGTCCTTTCAGGCTTCGCATAGTTGTCCTTCAATAGTTGTACGGCATTGTCATAATCGTCATCTGTGTGATTCAGATTACAGACTACCTGAAAGGCTTCATCCTTCAAGACACTCTGTAAATACGTAAACTTTGTCGTCTTTGGTACATTGACATTAGAATCCACAGAATCGACAAATTTGCTCCAGAAATTGTCCCAATTCTCGTCCTCTGTTCCAGAAAAAGTTGGGAGACTGAGTGATGGTAATTTGACTTCTGGTGCTGTCTGATTCTGGGTAGTTGTAGCTGCAATATTTATATTGGCCTTATGGGCGTCTATCAAATCTTCATAACGTTGAATTAGTTCAAACGTTGCATCTTCATAATCAGAGTGTTCTTGGAGAATGTTGTTCATCGTATCTTCATCAATACTAGAAACGTTCAGTAAATCTTGATACTGTTTCATTTGTTGCAACACACGGTCATATTTGTTCCGTGTAAGCTTAAGATAGTTTTCCAGTGCTGCATAATTAACTGGAGTTTGATTACTCATGTCTTCACATTTGTTAATCTGCCTTGTGAGATGCCCCTTTAAGGCCCTAAGGGTTAATTTTACATTTTGGAGTGTAGACATCTTGAAGTACTTGCTAGTCGTATGGACTTTTAACTATTTGGCACTTGAATTAGTAAAGCAACTAGTTTCCGAACTAGAGCTGTTTATCATTTAAAATATACACTACTGTATAATCATACACGCTATAATTTGAGTGGTAAGCCTGTATCAATGCTGGTATTCCGCAAGCTAGCCCTTCATTATCACTCTTGGTTGGTACAGAGACACAGGTTAACACTCAAAGGTGAAATGATTATAGTTAAATTATACCTATAATTATATGTATGAATATCAGGTTGACAACACAACTCGGGTTGTCATGAATACTGCATAAAAATATGTACTTGCTAGGTTGTAATATATGTTCAACTCTAGACAAGTGTAAAAAATTCTTACCCTTACACCAGGTTAGCACAATAAATTAAACTAGGTTGCTGTACAACACCAGCCTAAAATGTCCTACCCTTGTGCAAGAATTTGCTGTAAACAATGTGGTATGCAGTATGTAATGGTGCAATATTAAAGTAATGTTTATACTTAAATTAAAAAACATTTATAAGTAACTTATAAGTAAAGTAGCCTCTTATCAACCTCTTGTAATGAAAAGGGCACAATAGTTCTTTGGCATAGGCCTCAGAACAATAATAGTGCTTTGTTGTAGTTTTGTTTGCTATGAGATTGAAAAGTTAGGCTAGAAAATGTAAATATAGCAATGTCTTTCTGCTATAATATTGCACTACTAATGTATATCAGGATCTTATATCTAGATGCAATGTACCTACTGGTTAACTGTAATAATCATCTAGGTTCAAAGGACCATATTTATGTGGTAAAAACTCCAGGCAGTATATCTTCTTTTAATTGACTTCAGTAAATTAAAGTTTATCTTATTTTTTCTTAGTAGGTAAGAAATTGAGTGGACTGTATGTACTTGTTAAAACTGCCTGAAATTAATCTCACACAAATTGGGGGGGACAATTTGTAGCTTAAACCACTTTGTAATGGCTCCTTCTTAAACTACAAATTGTTTACCTAAGTTTAATTATATTATTTTATCATACCACATATGGTGGTCTAATCTACTATTATTTCAACAATTATTACTAGTTATGATTACTACTACTACAATAACTAGAATGGCCTTATCTGAGCCTGTAGTAAGGGCCCACTAAGGCTGTGTCATGTTAGCATCTATGTGGGTGTGGCCCTGTGCCTCATGGTGCCAAAGGCGGCTGTGGAGGCCTTCAAGGCTGGCAACAGCTAGGTACATGTGCATAGTTCTACTGCTCAGCTACTTGCTGTTCCAAGTCACAATTTACCTGTTTGGGATGCAAGGAGTTAGTACATTTCCCTAAACATATCAATACAGGTATAACATGGTATGTGAGGGCTGTAAAAATGGGGTACACGTACATGGTGTTGGTGTTGTTCATATATCATAACCGCCAATACCATTTGATATTAAAAAGTGCACTATAATAATAAACAAATACTTGGTAAGACGGATACTGGAGTGCTCTTATTTGTAGTAGTGATGTTGCTATGGCAGTTTCTTAAGGCAGAGTAGGTCTATCCTGTGTGGCCATTATCACAACACACGAGCACCCATTGTTATTGTTTTTTGTGTGAGCGTGGCGTCTGTAAGAGACGCTCAGCCTCCCTAGTTGTTCCAATATTTTTTCCACTTCTAAGTTAAATTTACGTTAACAAGGGAATCAAGCTATATTTTGGTGTTAATAATTATATTCAGTCTTAATGAACACTTTTTTTATTCAATTTAGACATTAAACTGTTGTATGAACAGTGGTTTAATAATGTAAATACTGCGACGACGTCGATGACGTCACGGAGTCTCCCATTCTCTAATTTTAAGAGGATACTGTTAAGGGAAGACTATACTATTTGTGTGTCGGTTTCCCGACAGACGGTCTTCTCTGATGCATCTCTTTAGATTATACAATTGCGTTCTGGCGTAAGCTGTGGCGTGAGGATACTTATCAGCAATGTCCTGCGACATGCCGTGGGGGGAGCATGATATGCAATTTACAGAGTAGACAATGCAGCACTCTCGATTGTTAAACTCCTCATCCGTCATGTATCCCTGATGAATTTCTACAGAGTTCATTTTGGCTATGGAGATCTTTCCCCAACGCGATATATATGAAACACAGGGATGTGATGCGCGGGCAGTAATGAATTAGTATGATCTAGCCACCCCCTTTTTATCCTCATCGGGGGCGTGTGTGGCACGCACACAGGCTCTCAGGTTAGTTTCCAGTTACTGATTAACCTCACTCTGTAGCTATGTATTTTTATATTATTTATTTATATAATAAAAATTAATATTATTATTATTATTATTATATTTAATAAACGTGGATTATAGTCCATTCTAGGAGTAAGATTGGTGTAATGCTATAATTTCAGCAATGAGGTTTTATATTGACTTTGCACTACGCTTGGATTTTTTTCTAAGTTGAGGAGACTAGGTATATTCCTTCACATCTCGTTCACTATAGAAATTAGTCTAAGGCCGTGGTGTGTATATAACACATTTATCTCCGACAAAACTACTCTCCCTGGACGGGTGTTTATAGTGTGTGTAAACATTCAATCCACTACTGGATTGAAGTTTAATCTATCTACTGGATAGATCAGATTAGATTTTTTCACATCAACGCGAAGCTGACTATTACATCTTTCCTACCAGCTCTGCTTAAACTAGTTGAGATTGCCTTTAAGCCGATACATAGATCTCTCAATGAATATGTAGCGAAATG
>WNGS01103807.1:15000-19639 GCA_020271785.1 Procambarus virginalis
CACACAAGTGCTTGTCTCCCTACACACACCACTACCACACTCGCTACTGCTCCTGCTGATGGAGATCATGTGATAGAAGTAGTAGTAGTAATAACACTATCCCTCATTGTGTACTCGCTGACAAGACTGCTGATGAGAGGGGGAATAACACATTATATTTTATGAATACCGTTGAAGAGGTGCTGTCCCCCAGCCTTTTAACTGGGGGTGTAGAGTAGGTAATGACATTGCTACTACTAGTACTACTGGCAATAATAGGACTGAAGAAGAAGTTGTAAGAACGAGTGTGGATATTTCACAGGGGGGTGAGTATCCAGACCTCTTGACTATGAGTGAAGGCCTTGATGATTCGGTGTTTGCCACTATTTCTCTCTCAGAGGATAACCCCACTACTCAGACCGAAAATAATTTGAATGTAGAAGCATTACTGGATGAGCGTATATTGCTTACAGATAGTCAACAACGGGGCTTGCTAACAGACATTGATATGAATCTTTTCCTAAACCCACAACTTAATTCGCTCCAAGACACGACTACAAACAATAAGCCTAAACATAGCTCTCAGCCCTCCTCGTCCACAACCCGTAACTATAAACTAAGTTCACACAAACCTACATCTCGGGCTAGAGGTCGTGATGAATGGAACACCATGTCTCAGTCTGTGATAATAAGCAATGATGACGAAAACTTAACCCCTCTGCGAAGGATACGAGTTGAGGATGATCTTAATAGACTCAGCTATATTGATAGTACCAGTGACAGTGATAACGAGGTTGAGCGTGAAATAATCGCACCTCCCCCACCCAAACGACCGATGAAACGATGTGTTAATCGTCTGACTATAGAAAAAAAACCTTCCAAGCCTAAAGCTAAAAAGAACTTTTTGAAAAACCGCTGAAATCCAGTAGTCATGTAACCGCATTATGTTATGTTATGTTATGTTATCTTCATGTGGGTGTGTTATGATGTGATATGTCTTACCAAGATAAATATGTGTCTTATATTATGCCTATCGGTTGTTGAATAAACTATTTTTCCATCCACTATGCTAACACCATGTGACTGCATTATGATGTGATATGTTTACCAGTTGTTGAATAAAAGTCTGTCAAGATAAAAATATGTAATGTCTGTCAGTTATTGAATAAAAACGTATTAAGAGAATGATAAACTTTTTTTCCATCCACTATGTTAACACCATGTGACTGCATTATGATGTGATATGTTTACCAGTTGTTGAATAAAAGTCTGTCAAGATAAAAAAATGTAATGTCTGTCAGTTATTGAATAAAAACGTATTAAGAGAATGATAAACTTTTTTCCATCCACTATGTTAACACCAGTCTCTGTTTTTTTTCTATCTAGAATTTATAGGTGGTGAACATGTCTCCCCAAACTCATCTGTGCTTATTTCACAATTATATAATAATAATACATGTAATTGAGCTGAACTAAGTCTCACTTACTTTTCATAATGTTATTTGGACTGCTGAAAAGATGATGAGATCCACGTTACGGTAGGTTAAAACTGTCACACTGTCAGCAGTCTCTGTTTTTTTTTCTGCTGGATCGAACGATTACTAATGGCTGATGAGTGAAAACTCCCGCTATGGAAAGACACAAGGTCAGACCCTAACGAGACGGAATGAGTAGACAGACATACATTTTTCAAATGTTATTTATTTGGATAGAAGAAAGTTTGACTGTGATACAGGTCAGAGCTATTTCACTATCGACTCATTCGGTCTGTTTACATTTGGATAATGTAGGTTCATTTACTCTCAACAACATATCCACCCTAACGAGCCGGAATGAGTAGACAGACATACATTTTTCAAATGTTATTTATTTGGATAGAAGAAAGTTTGACTGTGATACAGGTCAGAGCTATTTCACTATCGACTCATTCGGTCTGTTTACATTTAGATAATGTAGGTCTGATTTTAAGGCTGTGAGACGATCTTGAACTCATGGATAATGAACAAGTCAATTTAATAATAGTATCAAGACTATGTTTTTCCGCATTGACTTATATATGAATGGTGTGTGACGTTGTGTGTTACAAGGTCTGCAGTAACGGTATAGAAGAGGTGATGGAGATTGAGAAAACACGCTTACATTTCAATGATATTTATTGGGTCAGCTGATGTTGGGATCATAGTTAACAAAATTTGTGGGAAGTGATCACGACTCACGATTAATGATATTTGGGCAGAGAACGACGTCAGCATGTTGGTCATGTTACGTTATACGATTAAAAGGGTGTGAGAGATGTGGGGGCCCGAAAATTGACATTAGTCTTCCATCCTCTGGTGAGCTGTCAGTCTAAGTGAAAGGAAGACAAAAAGATACGTGAACAGTGGCAGCAGGAGAAAGGAAACGATGTTACTTTTCCAAACTATTAAATATAAAATAAATAAAAATAAATATGTTTATTCAGGAAAGGTACATACATAGAGAGATTTTACATAAGTGGATCGATTTATAGATAGAGCTAGTACATACAATGCCTAAAGCCACTATTACGCAATGCGTTTCGGGCAAGAAAACATTAATATCTAAAACTTAATACTAATTGGACAAAAAGAATAAAATGTTTTGAGAACAGATACAAATAAAGGTACAAAAAAAAGGGGGGAACATGACTGAAAAGCAGCACAAATACAATATGTAGACAAACAGCGTTGAATAAAAAAAAAAAAAAAAAAAAAAAAAAAAAAAAAAAAAAAAAAAAATAAGACATGGGTTGACAATAAAGGGGTAAGGTAGGTTACAGGGAGTTTATCAGGTAGTGTTTAGTTTTAATCTTAAACTGGTTGAGAGAGGTACAGTCTTTAACATGGTTGGGAAGGTCATTCCACATTCTGGGTCCCTTGATTTGTAGAGCATTTCTAGTTTGGTTAAGTCGTACTCTTGGAATATCAAAACTGTATTTATTTCTGGTGTGGTGCTCATGGGTTCTGTTACAGCTTTCAATGAAGCTTTTGAGGTCAGGATTGGCATTACAGTTCAGCGTTTTATATATGTATAATACACATGAGAGAATGTGCAGTGACTTAATATCTAACATATTGAGAGATTTGAGTAGGGGTACCGAGTGATGTCTGGGGCCAGAGTTGGATATTGTCCTAATAGCAGCTTTGTGTTGAGTAATTAGAGGACGTAAATGATTTTGGGTAGTAGAACCCCAAGCACAAATACCATAGTTGAGATATGGATAGATGAGGGAGTAATAGAGAGTCACCAGGGCAGGGCGGGGTACATAATATCTGATCTTAGAAAGAATGCCAACAGTTTTTGAAACTTTTTTTGATATATTTAGAATGTGTCCCTGGAAATTAAGCTTGTGATCAATGAGAACGCCAAGGAATTTGCCATCTAATTTGTTACAAATTGGGTATTGTTAATCTTGAGATTAATTTGGTTAGAGGATTTATTGCCAAACAGAATATAGAAAGTTTTGTCAATGTTAAGGGTGAGTTGTTGGCAGTTAGCCAAAGATGGACTTTATTAAGCTCGGTATTTACTGTGGCATTTAGAGCAAGGGGGTCAGGACTGGAGTAAATGAAGGTTGTGTCATCAGCAAATAGAATTGGTCTAAGGTGTTGGGAGGCATTTGGAAGGTCATTAATGTAGATGAGAAAGAGGAGAGGGCCAAGTATACTGCCTGAGGAACACCAATGTTGATGGGTAGGGTAGGAGAAATTGAATTGTTCACAGAAACATACTGGAGTCTGTCAGTAAGGTAAGATTTGAGGTATTGCAGGGAGAGTCCTCTGACTCCATAATGATGTAATTTAAGAAGAAGGTTTTGGTGGTTCACAGTGTCAAAAGCCTTACGCAGGTCCACAAATAACCCAACAGGGAACTCATTTTTATCAGAGCTGCATGAATTAAGTTAATCATACTAATAAGGCATCGTTAGTGCTTTTTTTAGGTCTGAAGCCATATTGGCAGAGCTAAGTATATGTGCTGGCTAGATAAGAGTAAAGCTGCTTGTAGATTAGTTTTTCAAAAATTTTTGATAAGTTAGGCAGGATTGAAATAGGTCTGTAGTTGTTAACATCAGTGAGATCACCACATTTGGGACAGGGTTACTCTGCTTTTTTTAGAATATCTGGGAAGGTTGGAGTTCAAGTGACTTGTTGAAGAGCATGTAATTGCAGGGGCTAAGGATCTGGAGGCTTTTTGTAAATTAATGTCGGGATCTCCTCAAGGGCACTAGACTTGGTTTTAAGGGAAAGGATTATCTCATTGACATCAGTGGAATTAGTAGGCTTTAGGTACAGAGACTGTGGATAGTTACCTGAAAGGTAGTCCTTAACCTCAGTACTGGAAGAAGGAATATCATTTGCAAGGGATGACCCAATGGAGAGAAGAACCTATTGAACTCCATAGCAGAATCAGATGCTGAAAGCTGACCATCGTTATTTGACAGGAGTGTGGTGTTTGTTTAAAATCTTCTTGATCCCAAGATTTGTGAAATGTGCTCCAAGTTTTTTTAATGTTGCTCTTTATTTGGGTAATTTATCTTCGTAGTATTTAGTTTTGGCTCGTCTAATTATCTTAGATAGCAGTAAAGAGTAATTCTTTGAGAATTCTTTAGAGACGGTTCCTAGCCTATACTTCTTTCAAGGTC
>WNGS01103812.1:0-10855 GCA_020271785.1 Procambarus virginalis
CTACCACTACACAGTGGCTAACTACCACTACACAGTGCCTAACTACCACTACACAGTGGCTAACTACCACTACACAGTGGCCTAATTCCTACACACCTAACACAAGTGCCTAACTATCTCTACAAGTTAACTACCAACAGTGCGCTAACTACCACTACACAGTGCCTAACTACCACTACACAGTGGCTAACTACCACTACACAGACTGCCATACACATCTACTACCACTACACAGTGGCTAACTACCACTACACAGTGGCTAACTACCACTACACAGTGCCTAACTACACTACCTTACTGCACTACATGGCCACGCCACAAGTGCCTAACTACCACTACACAGTGCTATAGCCTAACTATATACCAACTACCACTACCAGTGCCTAACTACCACTACACAGTGGCTAACTACCACTACACAGTGGCTATCACTACACAGTGGCTAACTACCACTACACAGTGCCTAACTACCACTACACAGTGGCTAACTATCACTACACAGTGCCTAACTATCACTACACAGTGCCTAACTATCACTACACAGTGGCTAACTACCACTACACAGTGGCTAACTACCACTACACAGTGGCTAACTATCACTACACGGTGCCTAACTACCACTACACAGTGGCTAACTATCACTACACAGTGCCCAACTATCACTACACAGTACCTAACGCCACTACACAGTGCCTACTACCACTACACAGTGCTAACTATCACTACACAGTGCCTAACTATCACTACACAGTGCCTAACTGCCACTACACAGTGCCTAACTGCCATACACAGTGCCTAACTACCACTACACAGTGCCTATCACTACACAGTGCCTAACTGTCACTATACGGTGCCTAACTATCACTACACAGTGCCTAACTACCACTACACAGTGCCTAACTATCACTACACAGTGCCTAACTACCAATGACTACGGGAGTAGGGAAGGGAGCTATAAGATGAAAGCGCCAAACCATTACCATTATATTGCACCATTATTATATAGGGATCAGGATAAGGATTTGGGATGGGACGAGGAGGAAAGGAAGCTCTTCATATCCCTCTGTTCACTTTATTCCTCTTAATATCTTGTACGTCGTGAGCATATCCCTCTCTGTTTCTTCTGACACCTTCAGTTGCGAGATGACATCAGACTCTACGAACCTATTCTCGTAGCTTAACACTCTTAGGTCCGGCACTAAGCATTTATAACCCTCTGTAGTTTTCCAATATTGCTATGTATCAATTCTCAACGGTTCGGTATAGAAAGACTTGAAATTTACCAAAAATGAATATCCTAGCACACAAACCTTCTTCAAGTAGCCCCACAGGCTGGAGAAACTCGAACGGGGATCGAACCGGTTTATGGAGTGGAGCAGAACATTGAAGCAATGCATTTGGCAAACGATGGCACTCCAGAAATACGGTGTTCTAATGTCTTGAAGGTCATTAAGTAACTAACAACATGTGCTTTGCGAGCCTCTTATATTCACCTAGTTGTGCTTGCGGGGGTTGAGCTTTGGCTCTTTGGTCCCGCCTCGTGGGAACTTTGGTCTTCTTGTGGGAACTAGAAAGGTCGTCGAGGCCCTCAAAATGATATTTTTTATGAATACCAAGAGAAGCTTCGACTGGAAGAGAAGTTTTATTCTGAACACTGGTGGAACACCTGTGATGACTGGTAAACACTGGTGGAACACCTGTGATGACTGGCAAACACTGATGGAACACCTGTGGTGACTGGTAAACACTGATGGAACACCTGTGATGACTGGTAAACACTGATGGAACACCTGTGATGACTGGCAAACACTGATGGAACAGTATAATTTATAGTATAATTTAGTCCTGAACAATGTTCAAAACCAAAGTATACTTTGGTCAGCAAGCTGTCGTGTTGGCCTTAAGTACTTTCCAGGTCGTTGACATGTCTCAAACCAAACACCAAACTAATGAATTAAGTTCGCAATATATCTTTACATTTCTGGCGTTCCCTGACAACGCCTGCCTGGCAGAGCGAGCTACTGGAGCCTTGATTTGGCTTGCTACTACAACAATCCGTCCTTCTACCTTACGGGCTCACCATAGCCCGTGCTACTTGGAACTTTGTTCCAAGTAGCGAATCTTTAACAACAACAACAACAGCCGTCCTCCTAAGGTTTGCCAACATCAAGAAAATGGTCAATTTAAAGTGGTCTCTCCTAACATACCAGAGGACCCAAAACAGAAAACGGGACAGTACATCACTTTTTTGCGAACCGCTTTCATTTTCTAGTATAATTTTTGGCCTTATGTAACACATACGTGCGAAATGCGACGTTCTTTGTAAGAAGACAGGTTGACTACGCACCTTTCGCCACTTGTTATCGTGATAGCAAAAGTAGAAATCGATTTGATATCGACGATGATATGCGTGACGGCCTATGGGTATATCTGATTTACAAAGATGTTGAGATGAGGGTTTATTGTCTCAAAGGGAGAAGTAGACGGTCTATAGATGAGATGATGTTATGGAACACTGCTAGAAAATGTCCATCTCCCACAGCGGGATATCCAACCCCCACACAGCGAGATATCCAACCCCCGACACAGCGAGATATCCAACCCCCGACATAGCGAGATATCCAACCCCAAACGAAATGCCCAACTCTCTCAGATACGTCCAATTCGCAGCGAAATGTCCTCCACATACCGAAACGTCCAGCTCAAAGCGAAATGGCCAAGTGCACCCAATTTCGCTGAAGGTGGAAGAAGGGACGCCGTAATCAACAAATGGATCAGTCAATCAGAGCAGAGGCAAGCCCCAGCGCCAGTATAAATCTGAGCTAGGATTCTCACACACACTTTCTCTGTGCCTTCATTTTCTGAGAGGCTCTGTGACGACATGTAGAGAGAAAATAGCATAGGAAATAACATGCATCTGAATGTGAACAGACACCAGTATTCCTGAACAAACACCAGCTTGCATGAACACCAACGAACATGAATACCAACAATATTTTCACATCAAGAAGAGGTAATGGAGCGAATCAATACGTTTAAAATGAACAAAAAGAGTGATATAAAATAATAGAAAATGAGGAAAGGGGATTCAGGCAGTTTGTGATTTCAGAAGTAGGCCTACCAGGGTTCAGAATACAAAGGCCTATCATAGAATACGCAGGTTTACACAGAATGCCAAATCATGACCCTTCATCTGGTATGGCACACCATAGGTATAGCAGTTTACATGTCATATGTATAGCAGTTTACCAACATCAAGGGCTCTGTAGACTTCGTGTCAAACATATAATTATTAAAATTATTATAATTATTAAAAACCGCTTGGGTTTGTCCAGTTGGAAAAGGATAACAACAAGGACGCGATAAGATAAGCGTTAAAATCGAAGTGGTTTTTTTCCTATATAGAAACGAACAAACCTGGAAGCTGTCCTCATCTACCGAGGCCAATATTCTTTAGCGTAATGTAGCGTCATTATTGCAGTGCTTTAAATTTCACAAATGCAGCGAAATTTCGACGTTGTGGTCATTAGTGTCGCAATCACCTTGCATCAAATGGAAGCAAGGTTGCATGGAGCGTGCATGACGCCTGATTTAAGATACTATCTTTGAATTGATAATGATTTTGTACTTAAGATATATTTATCTTTTTCAAGATATTTACCTATTTCACCATTTTTTGGCTCGAGTGTTTGTAGGCCCTTACCTATCTTACCTATCTCTATGACCTTCTCACCCTAGCTCCAACCTCCTCCCTCTCTGAACCCTGAACCTTCAGGGTGGAACCTACTCCACCCTACGTCTCCACCTCCCAACCACTCCACCACATTAACCTCAAAATGAGACTGGAAGTGGAGTCGATTTGGTAATCAAAAGTTTGAAGATTAGGAATACAAATGCTGATGGTAAATCAAACAAAATTGATGAGACATTGAGTCAAGAAAGAAGACTCAGATTTGTGGAGTAAATAAATTCCATTCATAACAGATGCCATGTTCCGGTTACCAATACTGTTCCTGTGGTCAATGCCACTGTTCAACAGTTGGAACAATATTGATCAGAAGCAAGCAAGAACTTAAAAAAAGAGCAGGGGATTAGTGATAGCTTTTATGATGAACTGAACTTAGAGGAACTTTTACCTTAAACAAGACTTAGTCTTGACCGTATCAAAGGAATTGCAACAAGTTCAAGTATGTTTATTGAACTTGTTGCAGGAATTGCAACTCTGCAGAAAAAGAACATTACGAAGACTGCCATATACAACATGAGACGAAAAGACGAATACCAAGACAGCAATAAGGCAGCAATAGGGCTAACTACCCAGTGTAGCAGACGAGGCTATTAGAGTGACGGGAAAAGATCCTACTTAAGGGCGATTCACACACCTATAGAAGTTAAATGGGAAAACATAAATCGCAATTAAATATATTGTAAAAGGAAGGAGTGAGGTAACAGACAACGAGGACCACAGCTGGTGAGGTAGCCCTTTATGCTCACAATAACAATGGTCAGAATAAGGAAGATATAGCAACCATAAACTACTTTAATACCATTACGGGTTATTCATGCCCGTGCCACCTATTGAGTACCTTAATCTTCATCAATAATCTACTTAATACCATTTTAGATGAACCATTATATATAATATACATCAAACTAATCTCATGTTAGAGTGCGGAAAACCAGTGATAAAGCCTCACTTAGGAAAGCACAGAACATAGGGTGATTAAAGTCCATTTTGCTACAAAATAAGTCCAAGAGTTGTGGGGACACAGCTTTGGGGATAGACTGAGGAAACTGCACCTAATGAGATTAGAGAAATCGATGAGCTATGATCCAGACATACGAATTATTCAGGTGTTTCGATGGAATTGACAGAGATGGGATGTTAGCAGACGTTCTAATAGAAGTAGACTCTATCTATTCATAATTTTAAAGCAGATATGCCAAACGGGTTCAGGCTGGTTGCATTACACGACAGACAGTTGAAAAGATGGAGCCCAGGAGATCAAGCCCGACCTTTCAAGATCTGACAAGAACTGTCAGGTAAACACACACACACACACACACACACACACACACACACACACACACACACACACACACACACACACAACAAAAATGTCTCTAAATTAAACAACGTTCCTTTCTCGACGCGAGACGAAGGGCCTTAATTACGAGCCGAAATGAACTCAGCGATGTTCTTGGTGACCATTACCAGCCAATGGCCTCCAGAATGGCCCGACCCGCCCACCACACTACCTGGTACACCCAGGTAAAACCCGCCTCACCCACTGGGAATACGGCTGATGTCATCACGGGTAATCAAGTAGGATATCATGAACCTACCTTGAACAGATTCCTGGAATCGCTGTTAACTAAAGTTTGGACTGGAACTTAATGGATACACAGAGCTGTCGTCTGACGCAAGTACCAGAGCTGTCGTCTGACGCAAGCACAAACGCAGGGCGTCTGACGCAAGCACAAACGCAGGGAGTCTGACGCAAGCACAAACGCAGGGGGCCTGACGCAAGCACAAACGCAGGGGGTCTGACGCAAGCACAAACGCAGGGGGCCTGACGCAAGCACAAACGCAGGGGGTCTGACGCAAGCACAAACGCAGGGGGTCTGACGCAAGCACAAACGCAAGGGGTCTGACACAAGCACAAACGCAGGGGGTGTGACACAAGCACAAACGCAGGGGGTGTGACACAAGCACAAACGCAGGGGGTCTGACGCAAGCACAAACGCAGGGGGTCTGACGCAAGCACAAACGCAGGGGGTCTGACGCAAGCACAAACGCAGGGGGTCTGACGCAAGCACAAACGCAGGGGGCCTGACGCAAGCACAAACGCAGGGGGTCTGACGCAAGCACAAACGCAGGGGGTCTGACGCAAGCACAAACGCAGGGGGTCTGACACAAGCACAAACGTATGGGGTCTGACGCAAGTACCAGAGCTGGCGTCTGACGCAAGCACAAACGCAGGGGGTCTGACGCAAGCACAAACGCAGGGGGTCTGACGCAAGCACAAACGCAGGGCGTCTGACGCAAGCACAAACGCAGGGCGTCTGACGCAAGCACCAGCGCTGGGCAGAAGGAGGACCTCCCTAAGGAACGCGTCAGGTTTCAACCACCAGACATCGATTTATCGATCTATTCTCATATGGGTGGAAGAAAGATACTGGAAAGCCTTGCGCCCTTTATATATATATATATCTATCTTTGATAGATAGATATATAAGAGTATATATAGATATATACAGTACACAAAGAAACTCTATATATTGATTGCACTCCTGATTTTCCTAATAAAACCTTTGTTACATCAGATTTTCCCTCTAAATCGTTATTTTCCTACAAAACAATTAGCACTCAATTGCCAAATTAGATAAAAAAACATTGTTACTAAATCACTGTCGACAGTTAGATACTTTGTAAGCTTTTAAGTTGGGACAAATTATATTTCTACTTTCCTATTGTCTACCCAATATTGATCCCAGGGATCACCGTTCTCCGCGGCCCGGTCTCTGATCAGGCCTCCTGGAAGGTGGTCTGGTCAACAGGCTGTTCGAATCCTGACGTATGAATCACAGCCTGGTTGATCAGGTATCATTTGAAGGTGTTTAGCAACTTGTCTCTCTCTGGAAAGACCGTGAGAGGTCGGCCAGTTATGCCTCTTATGTGCAGAGTGTGTTGAACAGTCTCGGGTCCATGTTGTTGACAGAGTTCTCTCTGAGTACCTGTTGCACCTTTGCTCTTGAACGGGGCTGTTGTGTACATCTCTCTCGCCAGCGACTCTAGAGAATACGGATTTAAGAACGCGAGACTGTAGAGAATACGGATTTAAGAACGCGAGACTATAGAATACGGATTCAAGAACACAAAAATCTAGAGGATACGGATTTAAGAACGCAAGAGTAGAGAATACGGATTTAAGAACGCGAGACTCTAGGGAATACGGATTTAAGAACGCGAGACTATAGAATACGGATTTAAGAACGCAAAAATCTAGAGAATACGGATTTAAAAACGCAAAAATCTAAAGAATACGGATTTAAGAACGCAAAAATCTAGAGAATACGGATTTAAGAACGCAAAAATCTAGAGAATACGGATTTAAGAACGCAAAAATCTAGAGAATACGGATTTAAGAACGCAAAAATCTAGAGAATACGGATTTAAGAACGCAAAAATCTAGAGAATACGGATTTAAAAACGCAAAAATCTAGAGAATACGGATTTAAGAACGCAAAAAATCTAGAGAATACGGATTTAAGAACGCAAAAATCTAGAGAATACTGATTTAAGAACGCAAAAATCTAGAGAATACGGATTTAAGAACGCAAAAATCTAGAGAATACGGATTTAAGAACGCAAAATCTAGAGAATACGGATTTAAGAACGCAAAAATCTAGAGAATACTGATTTAAGAACGCAAAAATCTAGAGAATACTGATTTAAGAATGCAAAAATCTAGAGAATACGGATTTAAGAACGCAAGAATCTAGAGAATACGGATTTAAAAACGCAAAAATCTAGAGAATACTGATTTAAGAACGCAAAAATCTAGAGAATACTGATTTAAGAACGCAAAAATCTAGAGAATACGGATTTAAGAATGCAAGAATCTAGAGAATACGGATTTAAAACGCAAAAATCTAGAGAATACTGATTTAAGAACGCAAAAATCTAGAGAATACGGATTTAAGAATGCAAGAATCTAGAGAATACGGATTTAAAAACGCAAAAATCTAGAGAATACTGATTTAAAAACGCAAAAATCTAGAGAATACTGATTTAAGACGCAAAAATCTAGAGAATACGGATTTAAGAACGCAAAAAACTAGAGAATACGGATTTAAGACGCAAAAATCTAGAGAATACTGATTTAAAAACGCAAAATCTAGAGAATACGGATTTAAGAACGCAAAAATCTAGAGAATACGGATTTAAGCTCGTGTTCTCGACCAATACAATTTCAATGCAGTGACCGCATTTCACTCATTTGGTATCATATTTACATTTAAACTATGTATCAAACTGGCTTCAGCATATTCCTCCCTCATCCGTCCCACTTATTTATGACTCTTAGATTGCAAAGGTCTATTGCATTCTCTGTTATACAACTGTGTGGAGGACGGTCGGCCGAGCGGACAGCCCGCTATACACGTGATCCTGTAGTCCCGGGTTCGATGATTTCGGGGCTTAGTGTCCCCGCGGCCCGGTCCTCGACTAGGCCTCCACCCCTTAGGAAGCAGCCCGTGACAGCTGACTAACACCAAGGTACTATTTACTGCTAGGTAACAGGAGCATAGGGTGAAAGACACTCTGCCCAGTGTTTCTCGCCGGCGCCTGGGATCGAACCCGGGACCACAGGATCACAAGTCCAGCGTGCTGTCTGCTCAGCCGACCGTCCTCCACACAGTTGTATAACAGAGAATGCAATAGACCTTTGCAATCTAAGAGGCGCCCAGGACCGACCCGCGACCACAGGATCACAAGTCCAGCGTGCTGTCCGCTCAGCCGACCGGCTCCCGCGTCAAATGTGTCAAATACAAAACGGAACGAAAGCAACAACAACAGCAGGTGAAACACCTCACCACAACATCACACGACACACTGCCACATGAACCAACATCAACAAAAAACATTAATACAAATACATCAACATCATGGAAGGAAAAATTGACTAAAATAATAATACATAAAAATGACAGTGAACAAATACAATACAATAACAAGAGCCACAAACAAGGACACAAACAGCTGATAACATCATGGTCGTATATATAGTGTCCCTGAACACTTCTGGCCTGCCTCTATGGCCCTTATCTTTTGCTATCACCTTGCTATCGTCTTCGCTATCATGATACTCTTGCATTTGCTATCACCACACACTTTGGCGTTCACTATCATCACACCATTTTGGTCTTCACTATCACCACACATTCTTGGTCTTCACTATCACCGCACATTCTTGGTCTTCACTATCACCACACGTTCTTGGCCTTCACTATCACCACACATTCTGGTCTTCACTATCACCGCACATTCTTGGTCTTCACTATCACCACACATTCTTGGTCTTCACTATCACCACACATTCTTGGTCTTCACTATCACCACACATTCTTGGTCTTCACTATCACCACACATTCTTGGTCTTCACTATCACCATACATCTTGGCCTTCACTATCACCACACGTTCTTGGTCTTCACTATCACCGCACATTCTTGGTCTCACTATCACCACACGTTCTTGGCCTTCACTATCACCACACATTCTTGGTCTTCACTATCACCGCGCACATTCTTGGTCTTCACTATCACCACACATTCTTGCCTTCACTATCACCACACATCTTGGTCTTCACTATCACCACACTTCTTGGTCTTCACTATCACCACACATTCTTGGCCTTCACTATCACCACACGTTCTTGGTCTTCACTATCACCGCACATTCTTGGTCTTCACTATCACCGCACATTCTTGGTCTTCACTATCACCGCACATTCTTGGTCTTCACTATCACCCGCACGTTTTCTTGGTCTTCACTATCACCGCACGTTCTTGGTCTTCACTATCTCCGCACGTTCTTGGTCTTCACTATCACCGCACATTCTTGGTCTTCACTATCACCGCACACTGTCACTTCACCCACTGCTACGGAGTCATATTGGATCAGCGTTTTCACCTGATAATCACCTTACCTTATCGGTGGACATATCCAGTGAAGGGAAAGGACCTCAGGGGAAAGCGCCAAGCCATTACGATCTACAGCACTTGGAAGGGGTCAGGATAAGGATTTGGGATGGGACGGAGGGAAAGGAAGGGTGCCAACCACTTGGACGGTCGGGATTGAACGCCGACATGCATGAAGCGAGACTATCGCTCTACCGTCCAGCCCAGTGGTAGAAAACGCACACAGAACACATATATGGTAACAACCCCCGTCAGTTACCTAATACCTCAAAGAGAAATCATTATTCGAAGTACGAGGTACCTAGACGAAGTACGAGGTACCTAGACGAAGTACGAGGTACCTAGACGAGGTACGAGGTACCTAGACGAAGTACGAGGTACCTAGACGAAGTACGAGGTACCTAGACGAAGTACGAGGTACCTAGACGAAGTTCGAGGTACCTAGACGAAGTACGAGGTACCTAGACGAAGTACGAGGTACCTAGACCAGGTACGAGGTACCTAGACGAAGTACGAGGTACCTAGACGAAGTACGAGGTACCTAGACCAGGTACGAGTACCTAAACGAGGTACCAGGCGGAGACCCGGGTCCAGCAGGTACCTAAGTCAACCCAGACACTCCATTACGTCATATTCGTACGTTCAACCACATCCTTACTACAAGGGCTGCATAATTGTTATTACACAATTCATTATGGTAATTACTATTTTTAATTAATTATTTTGTGAGCCTAAGGTATGAAACGGGGGCAGTCAAAGAGTCTAATTACTGTTATCATCGTCAGAGGCTGACCAGGTAAGTTCCCTAATTATCAGTTTATTGACCAGTTTAATTAACTGTTTTTTTAGTTTTTTATTCAAACTTAAAACACTTGAGCTGCTGCCAAGGATACGATGACTACTGCTAATGGTACGATGACTACTCTGACAAGGTACGATGACTACTCTGCCAATGGTACGATGACTACTCTGACAAGGGTCCGATGACTACTCTGACAAGGGTACATGACTACTCTGCCAATGGTACGATGACTACTGCTAATGGTACGATGACTACTCTGCAAGGGTACGTTGACTACTCTGCCAAGGGTACGATGACTACTCTGACAAGGGTACGTTGACTACTCTGCAAGGGTACGATGACTACTCTG
>WNGS01103818.1:0-7500 GCA_020271785.1 Procambarus virginalis
GATCACGATACACTCTGTCCATTATCACCCGATTGTTTCATCCACAGGTTCGTTGGTAAACAGCAACTTACATCCAATGTGGCTCTTATCCTGTGGCCATGCTCTCTGCAGTTAGTCAACGAATTCCTTTGGAGACTTTAGCCAGTCTGTATGGGGGTGTGGGTATCTGGTTGATGATTGGCCGAAGTGGGTTTCCAGGCTTGTGGGTCTTGATATTCCCATATGCATAACCAGGTTTGTATTCCCCATAACCTTGGCAGGTGGAGTCCGGATTTCTTGGCGTTCAGTTTCGATCAATCTGTTTACCTTCGTTTTTAATTCGGCTGTAGTGTCCTTCGTTACCCTTTGGAATTTAGTTTGGTCAGAGAGATGAGGTTCATTTTTGCCAGATGTTCATCTTTTAAGAATAACATATATTGGTGACTCGTCACCTCTCACATGACTATCTCCCTATTCTCACGAAGGCTCTTAGCTGCCGCATTAAGCTCGGGGACAGTATGGTGCTTCTGTAGTTACCTAGAATATTTCCTCCTTCTGAAAATAAGTTCTGCTTGCAAGGAGTCTTTTGTGGAAAACTTCTTTTCCGTCTCGAGGTTGGATACGTCGTCCAATAGGATCTCCAACTCATTCGAGCAGAATTCAGTGATAAGTTTCACTTACGAGGAGGAGAATGATGGGAAGCAGCCCTTTCTAGATAAACAGTCACGAAAAGGAACGGAGGCTTCCACACTGCAGTCTACACTAAAGAAACAAACATAGGATTGTGCCTCAATGCCAATAGTGAATGCCCAGACAGGTACAAGAGGAGTGTTGTTAACGTTACGTCGACCAGGCTCTCAGTCACAGCTCAAGATAGAAGCAAGTCGATGAAGAACTCTGTAAAGGCAGATCATAGCCAACAATGGCTTCTCTAACGGTTATGTTGTAGACGTCATAAAAAGAACGGTAAACGCCATGCAATCTCTGACGAGTCAACCAGCACAACAATTTACCCCCCTATTAGACTGTTTTACAGGAACATCTTTTCAACGCCTCATAAAACGGAGGAAAGTAGGGATTCTTGTAATGTTATTTGTGTATTTGACTCACTGAATTTGTGCGCCCCTTGAGGGACTTGAAGTAGAGGGGGGCAGAAATAGCCTAAGCTTACTCTATCCCTTGAGATGTATTTCTTGCTTATCTCAATAAACATACTTGAACTTGAACTTGAAGTATCCTGAAGATATTATTAATAGGAGCGTTATCCCTACAGACAAAAACTGAAAACACTATAGACAAATTACTACAAAAACAAAAAACCGGCCAATCTTGTTTAAAGAAATACTGCTATAATATATATATATATATATATATATATATATATATATATATATATATATATATATATTATATATAATATATATATATATAATATATATATATATAAATGGAAATGTTCGTTTGTTCAAAATCGCTAATCTCGGAAAGTTCTTCACCAATTGCATTGAAATTTTCACACAACGTTCACTTCGCATCCGAACGGGTTTTTTTATATACATACTTTATAGATATCCCGTCTGTGATGGGGAAAAAAAAGATGCTCTTTTTTTAAAAGCTGTGTTTTTCCTGTGTTTTTCAAGTGAGGGAAATCTTCGAAACCTCTTTACCAATTGCTTTTAAATCTTGACACAACATTGCATTCGAATAAGCGAGTGTATATACACCTACTATATATATGCCTCACTTTTGACAGGAAAAACATGTTTTTTTTTAAACATCGCCATCTGTAGGACGTATGAGCAACACACCCTGTAATCTCTGAAAGTTCTTCACCGATTGCTTTGAAATTTTGACACAACGTTCCTTTCGAATACGTGCATGTTTTGATATACCTATTGTTTAGAGGCTACACCTGTGACAGGTGAAAACATGCATTTTTTAAAAAACAGTGCCATCTGTTGCATGTAAGAGCAACATACGAAATACAAAATATGTTACGATTCCATTTCAATGTTTCCGATTGCATTGATATATTGAATTTTCATAGATTTTGATTTATTTTCATTTTAATATAATTATTTTGTTTGACACTGCATTGGAATTGAGCTGTGTTGTTTACCATACCGTTCATTTCGTGGGTATAGCTTATTTGTTTCTTTTTTTTATATTTTTTTCATGTCGTTTTTTAACTGTTCTTCTTAAAATAAAACTTTTAAATTTTGCCCCGAGGGACGAGTTTATTGGGCAGCGCCACTCATCTTGTGAGTGGACATATCGCCATTGCAGCATGTACAACACTCCCCAACAGGAAGAAAACCCGCTGGGTTGTTCATCCTGTCACTTGTACCCAGACACAGCTGGGACTTGTTTAACTGTCTCAAGTGAACAGCGCCTCATACAAGAAGATCAACCATTAAAAGCTTACGTTATCTTGCGGGTGCAAAATGGGGAAATCTTTTAAGAACAGTATCAATATTTGACAAATAGTGTTTTCCTAACTCAAACAATGTGGGGTTTATTATTCTACACATACTTCTGATCATACATACACATACATACTTCTCAGGTGTTCACATTCACGTACATAGTGGTCAAGGCGGTGTCCATCACTCTCACCACAGATTCTGCAACTTCGCTGATCAACTGTTAAGTAAACATAATTGACTTCTTAATGTATTTCTACATTCTTTTTTCATGACGACGTCAGATACTAATGAATACGCAACCTATGTATGCGTCATTCTTAATAGGCAGGGTTATATATAAGCAACGTAAGGTATACCCCTATTTCTCTATGAATATATGCTAGAATCTATTTTAGTCCTCTTTCTGAACAATACTAAACTTAAAGACTTCCCCCCCTCCCTGAAGGGCTCGAACCTAGGCCGCAGTACTATGCCCACCCTACAAATGATTGCAGTAGTTGAGTATTTTCATTGCTAAGCAGGTTTTCTGCCTGTCATTATTGTCTAACTGGAAAGTATGTGGCTGGTGTAGATAAATAACTCCAAACACAACTAACTAGTGTGATAACTAATACAAAACCTTGTCCAAAATTCCGATGTGAATGGTCGACAAATAAAGTTTACAGTCTTTCACTGACGGCCGGAATCCAGAAGGCTTCGCAATGTAGTTTTTCATTAAGGAAAGGAAGCACGCCACAACATTACCTAACTCCAAGATAGATATATATAACTAGGTGAACAGTGTTGTCTGGTGTAAGGAACGTGGCCTAATTCTCTCATCCTCAGACACTTAAATTTTCCTTTAATGCGATCAAAAAGGAAACCTAAGATATGGTTACAACGAGGCAGGTCGGCTCAAGACACATCACGCGGTGTATCTTGATGACACGTGATGTGTCTTGATGACACATGATGTGTCTTGATGACACATGATGTGTTTGATGACACATGATGTGTCTCCATGACACGTGATGTGTCTCCATGACACGTGATGTGTCTCCATGACACGTGATGTGTCTCCATGACACGTGATGTGTCTCCATGACACGTGATGTGTCTCCATGACACGTGATGTGTCTCCATGACACGTGATGTGTCTCCATGACACGTGATGTGTCTCCATGACACGTGATGTGTCTCCATGACACGTGATGTGTCTCGATGACACATAATGCGTCTTGATGACACATGATGTGTCATCTTCCCCTCACTGTCTTATATTGCTTCTCTCGTTGAGTAGCTCTAAATCTCCGGGATGGTTAGTGATGCCTCAGCCTGTCTGTGGATATATTTTATTATTTGACCCGAGAGTAATTTACAGGAGAAACCACTAAGCCAGTACAACTATGTGGCACTTGGACGGGATTAGAGGGTAAGGATAGAGGGAGGGAATGGTGCCCATCCTCCTGGACCACCGTTGAGTCCAGTTAGTTTCTTGTCCCTCAAGTCAGATCCCACTCACATGCTCTAGTAAGTTATGGATAATAATAAATCTCTGATTTCCTTTACATTTTATATCACTACATGTTTGGTCTTTGAAGCTTCTAACACGGCGGCTTTAATTGCTTTTCTCGCTCTGGACATTTCTCTGCGACTGCAAAGGTCTTGGATTGTGTCTTGCTTTTCAGTATTCTACATTTTCCGTGCCTTTATTGTCTGGTTGTTTCCTCTCTCTCTCCACTTGTCTCACTTTGGCATTTGCATTTCCTTCTCTCCTCCACTTATCACTTTCATTTTATTTCTAATGTCTTATTGATATTAATCTTGCCTGCATTCCAGTTTCTTGGTGCTCTCTTCGATTTCCCACCGTAGCTGTGTAGTAGTTTTTTATCAGTGCACATTCTCCAGGTCATGTGGTTATTATCTTTACTCTGGGTTTTCCTTCCTTTCACTTGTATTTTCTTTGATTTACTCTCATGTTCTATCATCCCATTACACAAATTATGTGTGTGTACTCTGCTTGTGGGTGAGTATGTGTGCTTGTCTATTTAATATGTAAAGATATTCGAAACTCTCTGTTCTATTTGAAATAAAGATAATTTTCAAATTTTACCAATTCTGCCAGTAAGAACAAGTAATGATGGTTGAGGTCCCAACAGAAAACAATGTAGTCATCGTCAGTAGTTATTTTTCTTCTTGTTACCGTCACTACAAAACATTTTAGCAGCGATACCCCTGAAGAAGCGACGTAGCATGAAGAGGAGGAGGAAGAGAGCCAGGAGGAGGAGGAGCAGGACATCGAGCATGAGGAACTCCACCCAGGAGAGCTGTGCCGCCGGGGACCTCAGCTGGGGCGCCCCACGGTGGCGGATGACGTACTCCGTCCAGAACACTGCCAGCTCCCTGGGCGACGTCGGCCGGTCCCTCATCCCTTCTGACATCCTCATCACGTTTTCTTTATACCTGACCACCAGGGATGTGAGAAAAGGAAAATTAATGATCACTGTCGCATGAAGACATGGTAAATAGCAAAGATATACAGAGAAGCCATAATTACAACGAAGCAAGTGGAACTGCAAGTCTCAGCTTCTGGGCTAGGAATTTTCAAGTATACATAAAATACAGCCTGGGGGACCATTCAGGCTTATCATTTGTTAGATTATTCCGTTGCATAAACCTGGACATGAAACAGATAACCATGAAACCCAAATACACCCGGGTAAGAGGCTGAGTCAGGTGAACAATTATGAGCATTACATTTTGTGGTGTAGTGTTCTAGTGGTACAGCACCCTGCTTACCGTGAGTGAAAGTTCAAGTTTCAATCACGGTGCTTCGAATTTATAATATATGTATGTATGTATGTATGTATGTATGTATGTATGTATGTATGTATGTATGTATGTATGTATGTATGTATGTATGTATGTATGTATGTATGTATGTATGTATGTATGTATGTATGTATGTATGTATGTATGTATGTATGTATGTATGTATGTATGTATGTATGTATGTATGTATGTATGTATGTATGTATGTATGTATGTATGTATGTATGTATGTATGTGTGTATGTATGTATGTATGTATGTTTTTATGTATATGTATGTAGCTATCTACATGCATATACATGCATGTAGAAATCAAGAGTGTCGGGGTCTTGAAGTGGGTAGAATATAGTGATGCGTTAATTGGCTGTTGATTGCTGGTGTTGACTTTTTGATGTGTAGTGCCTCACTGATGTCGAGTCTTCTGCTATCGCTCTATCTATCGATGATTTCTGTGTTGCTTGTTAAGATTTCTCTGGTGATGGTCTGGTTGTGAGAAGAGATTATATGTTCCTTGATGAAGCCCTGCTGTTTGTGCATTGTTAATCACCTAGAAAGTGACGTTGTTGTCTTGCCTATATACTGAGTTCTTTGGGGCTTACAGTCCCCAAGTGGGCATGTGAAGGCATAGACGATATTGGTTTCCTTCAAGGCATTCTGTTTGGTGTCTTGGGAGTTTTTCATGAGTAGGTTGGCCGTTTTTTTGTTTTTGTAGTAAATTGTCAATTGTACTTTTTTATTTTTATCTGTAGGGAAAACGTTCCCATTAATAATATCTTTCAGGACACTTTCCTCCGTTTTATGAGCCGTCGAAAAGAAGTTCTTGTAAAACAGTCTAATAGGATGAACAAGTGTAGTGCTAGGTGACTCTTCAGAGGTTGCATGGCGTTTCACCTTTCTTTTTATGACGTCTTCAACATAACTGTTAGAGAAGCCTTTGTTGACTAGGACCTGTCTTACCCTACCGAGTTCATCATCAACTTGCTTCCATCCTGAGCTGTGACTGAGAGCCACGTTGACATAAGCGTTGACAACACTATTCTTGTACCTGTCTGGGCAGTCACTATTGGCATTGAGGCACATTCCTATGTTTGTTTCCTTTGTGTAGACTGCAGTGTGGAAGACTCCGTTCCTTTCTGTGACTATTACATCTAGAAAGGGCAGATTCCCATGATTCTCCATCTCGTAAGTGAAACTTAACACAGAATTCTGCTCGAATACCGCCTTCTGCTGCAGAAGACGTCTGACATCAGGTACCTGCATAAAAATGTCATCTACATACTTGCAGTATATAGCTGGTTTCATGTCCATGTCAACTAAGACCTTTTGCTCTATAGTACCAATGTAGAAGTTCGCAAACAGGATACCTAGGGGAGAACCCATGGTGGCCCCATCTATTTGCTTATACATGTGACCATCTAGACTCAAGAAGGGTGCCTCTTTAGTGCAATCTTGGAGAAGTTTTTTTAGTATGTTTTCTGGCATGTCAAGAGTACAAGCCGGATCACGATACACTCTGTCCATTATCATCCCGATTGTTTCATCCACAGGTTCGTTGGTAAACAGCAACTCTACATCCAATGTGGCTCTTATCCCTGTGGCTAGTGCTCTCCGCAGTTAGTCAACGAATTCCTTTGGAGACTTCAGGCTGAAAGCACAAGGTACAAAAGGAGTCAACAAGCAGTTGAGTAACTTAGCCAGTCTGTATGTGGGTGTGGGTATCTGGTTGATGATTGGCCGAAGTGGGTTTCCAGGCTTGTGGGTCTTGATATTCCCATATGCATAACCAGGTTTGTATTCCCCAATAACCTTTGGCAGGTGGAGTCCGGATTTCTTGGCGTTCACAGTTTCGATCAATCTGTTTACCTTCGTTTTTAATTCGGCTGTAGTGTCCTTCGTTACCCTTTGGAATTTAGTTTGGTCAGAGAGAATGAGGTTCATTTTTGCCAGATGTTCATCTTTTTAAGAATAACATATATTGGTGACTCGTCACCTCTCCACATGACTATCTCCCTATTCTCACGAAGGCTCTTAGCTGCCGCATTAAGCTCGGGGACAGTATGGTGCTTCTGTAGTTACCTAGAATATTTCCTCCTTCTGAAAATAAGTTCTGCTTGCAAGGAGTCTTTTGTGGAAACCTTCTTTTCCGTCTCGAGGTTGGATACGTCGTCCAATAGGATCTCCAACTCATTCGAGCAGAATTCAGTGATAAGTTTCACTTACGAGGAGGAGAATGATGGGAAGCAGCCCTTTCTAGATATAACAGTCACGAAAAGGAACGGAGGCTT
>WNGS01103825.1:0-15402 GCA_020271785.1 Procambarus virginalis
AGATGAGGTCAAAAAGCACCTATTGGAGCTGGATGTGAGAAAAGCTGTTGGGCCGGATGGAATCTCGCCATGGGTATTGAAAGAGTGTGCAGGAGCACTTTGCTTACCACTCTCCATAGTGTATAGTAAGTCACTGGAAACGGGGGACCTACCAGAAATATGGAAGACTGCTAATGTAGTACCAATATACAAAAAGGGTGACAGACAAGAGGCACTGAACTACAGGCCAGTGTCCTTAACTTGTATACCATGCAAGGTGATGGAGAAGATTGTGAGAAAAAACCTAGTAACACATCTGGAGAGAAGAGACTTCGTGACAACCCATCAACATGGGTTCAGGGAGGGTAAATCTTGCCTTACAGGATTGATAGAATTCTACGATCAGGTGACAAGAATTAAGCAAGAAAGAGAAGGGTGGGCGGACTGCATTTTTTTGGACTGTCGGAAAGCCTTTGACACAGTACCCCATAAAAGGTTGATGCATAAGCTGGAGAAACAGGCAGGAGTAACAGGTAGGGCGCTCCAGTGGATAAGGGAGTACCTAAGCAATAGGAAACAGAGAGTTACAGTGAGGGGTGAGACCTCAGACTGGCGTGAAGTCACCAGTGGAGTCCCACAGGGCTCTGTACTTGGACCTATCCTGTTTCTGATATACGTAAATGATCTCCCAGAGGGTATAGACTCATTCCTCTCAATGTTTGCTGACGACGCCAAAATTATGAGAAGGATTAAGACAGAGGAGGACAGCTTGAGACTTCAAGAAGACCTGGACAAGCTGCAGGAATGGTCGAACAAATGGCTGTTAGAGTTTAACCCAAGCAAATGTAATGTAATGAAGATAGGGGTAGGAAGCAGGAGACCAGATACAAGGTATCATTTGGGAGATGAAATACTTCAAGAGTCAGAGAGAGAGAAAGACCTGGGGGTTGATATCACGCCAGACCTGTCCCCTGAAGCTCATATCAAGAGGATAACATCAGCAGCATATGCCAGGTTGGCTAACATAAGAACGGCCTTTAGAAACTTGTGTAAGGAATCTTTCAGAACATTATATACCACATATGTCAGACCAATCCTGGAGTATGCGGCTCCAGCATGGAGTCCCTATCTAGTCAAGCATAAGACTAAACTGGAAAAGGTTCAAAGGTTTGCCACCAGACTAGTACCCGAGCTGAGAGGTATGAGCTACGAGGAGCGACTGCAGGAATTAAACCTCACTTCGTTGGAAGACAGAAGAGTTAGGGGGGACATGATCACCACATTCAAGATTCTCAGGGGAATCGACAGGGTTGATAAAGACAGGCTGTTTAACACAAGGGGCACACGCACTAGGGGACACAGGTGGAAGCTGAGTGCCCAAATGAGCCACAGAGATATTAGAAAGAACTTTTTTAGTGTCAGAGTGGTTGACAAATGGAATGCATTAGGAAGCGATGTGGTGGAGGCTGACTCCATACACAGTTTCAAATGTAGATATGATAGAGCCCATTAGGCTCAGGAAACTGTACACCTGTTGATTGACGGTTGAGAGGCGGGACCAAAGAGCCAGAGCTCAACCCCCGCAAGCACAACTAGGTGAGTACAACTAGGTGAGTACACACACACACACACACGGTGGACAAAGACAAACTCTTCAGCACGGATGGGACACGAACAAGGGGACACAGGTGGAAACTTAGTACCCAGATGAGCCACAGAGACATTAGAAAGAATTTTTCAATGTCAGAGTAGTTTTCAATGGAATGCATTAAGTAGTGATGTGGTGGAGGCAGACTTCATACACAGTTTCAAATGTAGATTTGATTGAGCCCAGTAGGCTCAGGAATCTGTATACCAGTTGATTGATAGTTGAGAGGCGGGACCAAAGAGCCAGAGCTCAACCCCCGCAAGCACGACTGGGTGAGTACACAGTCTATGGTACTGTGAGCATAAATAGATACCTGGGAGTTAGACAGCTGCTACGGACTGCTTGCTTCTTGGTGATGTGTGTGTGTGTTAGAGAGAAACATATGTAGTAGACATAATAGAGGAAAAATAAATTGGTTAGAAAGGCGGAGTCCAAGAGCTAATAGCTCGATTTTGCAGATACAAATAATAAATACACAGACACACAACACCTCAATCCTACAGGCACAACTTGTAAATACATATACATATCAACTGGGAATCTGAATTTAATAATGCACAGGATATAAACTCATTAACTAACCTCTTTCTCTCCAAAACTCTAAGCCTCTACAACACTCACTGTCCCCTCCTTACCTAACAAGTAACTGATAAAAGAAAAAATAACCCGTGGCTCACAAGTGGCATAATTAAATCAATCAACAAAAAATATGAATATGAAAGAAATTTAGGACTGGCCTAGTTACAAAGGAAGTTGTTAAAAGATACTCATCAGTGCTTACCAGTATCATAAAAGCTAAACTTTCATATTATGAGACTAGATTCAAAGAAGCAAAAGGCAACATGAAAAGCACATGGAATGCCATCTTTAATATCCTAGGAACGAAACAACACTCCCACAACCAGATAACACTCTCTAAGGATGGCCTTACACCGTCATCTGATTTAGAAATGGCGAATGAATTTAATAGCTTCTTTTCATCGGTTGGTGCTAACCTTGCCAGTAAAATCCCACAGACTCAGACACATATCAACACATATCTCTCAGGCAGCTATCCAAACTCTCTTCTCCTTTCACCAGTCAGCCCGACAGATGTTGTGTCCATCATACACTCACTAAAAACCAAAGCTGGGAACATCAGTGAAATCCCATCCATTGTATACAAGAGCGCCTCCCATGCCTTTGCGCCACCAATAGCTCTGCTGTTCAACAAATCCCTTGAGTGTCATACCTTCCCTGATATCCTTAAAAAAGCAAGAGTAACGCCAGTTCATAAAGGAGGTAATCCGGCAGACATAAACAATTATAGACCAATATCAAACCTACCCATACTATCAAAATATTTGAAAAAATTATCTACAAACAGCTCTACTCCTATCTCGTAAAATTCGACATTCTTAGCCCCTGTCAGTTTGGCTTCCGCTCCCAAAAGAGTACCAACGATGCAATTATTAGTCTCCTTGATATAATTTACTCAGCCCTTGACAAAAATGAGTTTCCGATTGGACTCTTCATTGACCTGAGAAAGGCCTTTGATACTGTTAATCACAATTACCTCTTACGTAAACTCCATCATTATGGAATCCGAGGCCATGCACTGGACTATATCCAATCCTATCTTAGTGATAGACACCAATGTGTAGCCATCAATAATATAACCTCTCCCACTCTACCAATAACCGTTGGAGTGCCACAGGGCAGCATCTTGGGACCTCTCCTATTTCTTATATACATCAATGATCTGCCTAATGTCTCTAACATTCTGAAACCTATTTGTTTGCTGATGATACTACCCTCATCTACTCTAACCCCAACCCACATACACTAAATAATGTTGTTAATAATGAACTAAAAAAGTCCACTTATGGATGTCAACCAACAAACTAACACTTAACATAGAAAAGACCTACTACATCTTATTTGGAAGCAAATCTACAAATGCAATTCAGCTTCAGATAGACATGTAAACATTAGCAATAAAAATGATGGAAAGTTTCTCGGCCTATTCCTAGACAAGAGACTCAACTTCAGTACCCACATACAACACATAACTAAGAAAGTCTCTAAAACAGTTGGTATACTCTCCAAAATCAGATATTATGTACCTAACTCTGCTCTCATCTCTCTATATTATGCACTAATCTATCCCTATCTAATTATGGTATCTGTGCATGGGGTTCAACCACTGCAAACCACCTCAAGTCCATCATCACCCAGCAAAAATCTGCTATCAGAATAATAACAAATTCTGCTTTCAGACAACACTCAGCCCCCTTGTTTAACTCCCTAAACATGCTAAACATAATCTCACTCCACAAATTCTCTTGTGTCAACTACATTTACAAAACCCTGTTCTTAAATGCAAATCCTGCTCTGAAACTCTCCCTGGACAGATGTAATAGGACCCATTATCACCACACCAGAAATAAATATCTCTTTGATATCCCCAGAGTCAAACTTAATCTGTGTAAACACTCTATGCAAATAAAGGGACCCAGTCTATGGAACTCACTCCCTATTGAATTGAAAATCTGTCCAACTTTTGCATCATTCAAAAACAATACTAAACAGTACCTAATTTCATCTTCATAGTTTTTTACATTTTGCTTTAAAATTGCACTGTATCTATTGCTTCCCAATCTCCCAATCTTTATGTACCCAATCTGAACATCTTTATCCATTGTGATCATTGCTGTCTTCTTATATGTGCTGTCAATCTGCTGTATGGTGTCTATTAATCTTGTTTAAATTACCAATCAAGTTGTCAATGTTATCAATCAGAGCTTTAATATACCAATGTACTTTAATATACTTACTAATCTCTCTCATCTCATTTTTTTCTCTTGCAATGTATTTGTTATCATTTTATTAATTCTGATAGAATTTACGTACTTAAAATTATCTCTTAGATTAAGGACCTGCCCGAAACGCTGCGTGTACTAGTGGCTTTACAAGAGTGTAAGTACTGTACTATGCTATGTATTCTCACAAACCCAATGTACCTTCTTGTAT
This sequence comes from Procambarus virginalis, assembly GCA_020271785.1. Classification (NCBI taxonomy): domain Eukaryota; kingdom Metazoa; phylum Arthropoda; class Malacostraca; order Decapoda; family Cambaridae; genus Procambarus; species Procambarus virginalis. The sequence goes on from WNGS01103825.1 coordinate 4,640, forward strand.
ATAATAAATAAATAAATAAATAAATAATAAATAAATAAATAAATACTGTCCACACACACTTACTTCCCCAGACTACTGTCCACACACACCTCTACTTCCCCAGACTACTGTCCACCACCAGACCCCTGGGTTTTATATATATATATAATATATATATATATATATATATATATATATATATATATATATATATATATGTATATATATATATATATATATATATATATATATATATATATATATATATATATATATATATATAATATATATATATATATATATATACTGGCTTCCTGTCCCTCGACACAGTGAATTATTATTAATTATAAAGCGAACAACTCACTAAAATAATAACTTGGAAGATTAATACAAACGATAGGGCTGTAGTGTGCGGGATATGGCGAGTGGAGGAACTGACAATAACAAGACGCAGGAGAATGGAGGAAGAGGAGGGGGGGGGTGGGGAGAGAGGAGGAGTGGAGAGGAGAGAGAGAGAGAGAGAGAGAGAGAGAGAGAGAGAGAGAGAGAGAGAGAGAGAGAGAGAGAGAGAGAGAGAGAGAGAGAGAGAGAGAGAGAGAGAGAGAGAGAGAGAGAGGTGGAGGGGACTCCTGTTCAATAGGGGACCAAAGGGTCGTGGCACAGGGGCGGTTATTAGACAATTATTGGCTTATAGGCGCCTTCCTCCCTCTTATATGTCACTCCCGCGTCACTCACGCTGCTCCACACACACACGCACACACACACACGCGCACACACACATACCCACACACACACACACACACGCACACACACATACCCACACACATACCCACACACACACACACACACACACACACGCACACACACATACCCACACACACACACGCGCACACATAATCACCCCCCCCCTCCCACATACACACACTTAGGGGCGACGGTGGCTGTGTAGATAGCACGCTGTACAAGTAATCCTATGGCCCGCGTTCGATTCCCAGCGCCGGCGAAACAATGGATATTTCTTTCACCCTATACCCCTGTTACCTAGCAGTAAATAGGTACCTGGGAGTTAGCCAGCTGTTACGGGCTGCTTCCTGGGGATGTGAATGTGTGAAAAAAAATAGTAGTAACGGTTAACTGTTTGACAGTTGAGAGGCGGGCCGAAAGAGCTCAACCCCCGCAAGCACAACTAGGTGAATACAACTAGATGAATACATCACCAATAGGTGAGGGTGGCACATTTAAATGTCCTTGTCTGACTAACTGTTCAATTAAAGTAGTTAAGGCAGTTCCAGCTGCGTTAATTGTATTTACTTTTGGGTGGGTATAAATAGGAGTTGCCTCGTATGGGCCAATATGCCTCCTGCAATTACCTTTATTCTTATATTCTTAAGTTCTTTTACCCAGTACGGCGAGTTTATCGGCCAGCGCCACTCATCCTGTGAGTGGACACACCGCCTATAGTGACAGTATTGGGCAGCGTCACTCATCCTGTGAGTGGACACACCGCCATAGTGACAGTATTGGGCAGCGTCACTCATCCTGTGAGTGGACAGCCATAGTGACAGTATTGGGCAGCGCCACTCATCCTGAGTGGACACACTGCCATAGTGACAGTATTGGGCAACACCACTCATCCTGTGAGTGGACACACCGCCATAGTGACAGTATTGGGCAGCGCCACTCATCTTGTGAGTGGACACACCGCCATAGTGATAGTATTGGGCAGCGTCACTCATCTTGTGAGTGGACACACCGCCATAGTGACAGTATTGGGCAGCGCCACTCATCCTGTGAGTGGACACACCGCCATAGCAGCATATACAACACTCCCCAATAGGAAGAAAACCCGCTGGGCTGTGCATCCTGTCACTTGTACCCAGACACAGCTGGGACTTGCTTAACTGTCTCAAGTGAACACTGTAAAACAAGGGATCAGTATATATTACAACCGTCAAGTTTACGCTATCTTGCGGACGCAAAGTGGACGAACCTTTTAAGGTCAGTGTCTATATTTGACAAAAAAGTGGTTTCGTAAGTGAGTGTGTGAGGCTTATTACACGACACAAGTTGCTAGTGTATCTTAGATGGTGTCACAATCTCTCGGGGTAGTGGTCCTTCTCATCCAACTGAAAGGAAAACCGCGGCGACGTGACCATCCTTTCTTGGTTCGATACCACTCATTGTTCTCTTTATTTCAGCTACTATTTCTTTGTTTTCTGACTGACCTGGAGACTCTGCAGTGCCGCTCTGGAGTCAGTGCGTCACTGCTCGCCTTGTGCTTCTTTATGCCATAACAATGGAGTGAACTCTACTGGTGTTCAAGAAACGTGGTTCACAGTCATTGGCTTTTCTTCACTATCATCTTGGAAGGAATTATTTCTGACTAGCGCGCACGCTGCTGGAGGCCCGCCATCAGTAAGGTTATCTTGAGATGATTTCGGGGCTTTAGTGTCCCCGCGGCCCGGTCCTCGACCAGGCCTCCACCCCCAGGAAGCAGCCCGTGACAGCTGACTAACACCCAGGTACCAATTTTACTACTAGGTAACAGGGGCATAGGGTGAAAGAAACTTTGCCCATTGTTTCTCGCCGGCGCCTGGGATCGAACCCAGGACCACAGGATCACAAGTCCAGCGTGCTGTCCGCTCGGCCGACCGGCTCCCATCAGTGTAGATGTGGTTCATGGCCTGCTTCTCTATTAATTTCAAACCCGGTAGTTTGTCTCACAGATCAATAACTCATTCCCACAGCTGATCACACATGTTTGGCTCCGTTTCCTTTCACCTGATGCGTCTATTCACCTAGCAGTAAATAGGTACCCAGGAGTTAGGCAACTGTTGTGGGTTGCATGTCGAGGAATTTCAGAAGTTAGCCTACGAGGCTTCCTGTACCTGGCAACGGTACACGAAGTTACCAATACCCCGTTAGTTCAGGTGGTGTGGGGTCATCCAGCGGTGGGACCCCACAAGGCAGGCGGTGTGGGGTCACAAGCATCGGGACCCCCACAAGGCAGGCGGTGTGGGGTCACAAGCATCGGGACCCCACAAGGCAGGCGGTGTGGGGTCACAAGCATCGGGACCCCACAAGGCAGGCGGTGTGGGGTCACAAGCATCGAAACCCCACAAGACAGGCGGTGTGGGGTCACAAGCATCGGGACCCCACAAGGCAGGCGGTGTGGGGTCACAAGCATCGGGACCCCACAAGGCAGCGCTCACCCTAACAGCCATGAGAGGTCCACACATGGCACACTATCTGACCAACTAATCATCCAGTAATCCTTCAGTAAGGCTCAAGTTAGCCTTCCTGTCATGCACTGTGACGATGAACCAGTATAATGATGACATACATGTTCCCTGACCCGCTGAACAACGTACAGAAACAGTAGCTGTACTGTAAACAACACAGTTAGTACTGTGCATTTCTCTAGGTCACGGAGTGCTCTGATGGTCCGTCTGAGCGCCCAGGACACAAAAGTCCCGGTGCCCTAAATGAGCTCAAGGTTACCATTGGTCGGCTGGCCTAGAGGAGCACCAATCCGGGATGTTTGAGGCATCCTGACAGCCAATCCCAGTTGAGTAATGCTTGTCAGTAGCTAATGAACATAGAGAGTTGAACTGGACACGTCGGTTGGTTTGAACAGTGTGCTGTTGCCGAGGGCGGATCAACACTCATGCGGGCATGGGAGAGGTGTACCATGCGCGGACTGCATCTACCCCGTCTTCTTCAGCCTTCTGGTGAGTCGCTCATGAGTACTGATAACGACTGTGCTTCTGGTGAGTCGCTGATGAGTACTGATAACGACTGTACTTCTGGTGAGTCAGGACGAGTACTGATAACGACTCTGAGCTTCTGGTGAGTCGCTGATGAGTACTGATAACGTCTGTGCTTCTGGTGAGTCAGGACGAGTACTGATAACGACTCTGTGCTTCTGGTGAGTCGGTGATGAGCACTGATAACGACTGCGCTTCTGGTGAGTCGCTGATGAGTACTGATAACGACTGTGCTTCTGGTGAGTCAGGACGAGTACTGATAACGACTCTGTGCTTCTGGTGAGTCGCTGATGAGTACTGATAACGTCTGTGCTTCTGGCGAGTCGCTGATGAGTACTGATAACGACTCTGTGCTTCTGGCGAGTCGCTGATGAGTACTGATAACGACTCTGTGCTTCTGGTGAGTCGGTGATGAGTACTGATAACGTCTGTGCTTCTGGTGAGTCGCTGATGAGTACTGATAACGACTGTGCTTCTGGCGAGTCGCTGATGAGTACTGATAACGACTCTGTGCTTCTGGTGAGTCAGGACGAGTACTGATAACGACTCTGTGCTTCTGGCGAGTCGGTGATGAGTACTGATAACGACTGTGCTTCTGGTGAGTCGCTGATGAGTACTGATAACGACTCTGTGCTTCTGGTGAGTCGCTGATGAGTACTGATAACGACTGTGCTTCTGGTGAGTCGGTGATGAGTACTGATAACGACTCTGTGCTTCTGGTGAGTCGCTGATGAGTACTGATAACGACTGTGCTTCTGGTGAGTCGGTGATGAGTACTGATAACGACTCTGTGCTTCTGGTGAGTCAGGACGAGTACTGATAACGACTCTGTGCTTCTGGTGAGTCAGGACGAGTACTGATAACGACTCTGTGCTTCTGGTGAGTCAGGACGAGTACTGATAACGACTCTGTGCTTCTGGTGAGTCAGGACGAGTACTGATAACGACTCTGTGCTTCTGGTGAGTCAGGACGAGTACTGATAACGACCCTATGGTCATATTGAACCAAGGTGAGTACTGACAGCTCCTGGCGAACAAGGAGTACTGACGACAACTCCACACCTCTGGTGAGTACGGAGCACCATTGCCACACTGAAGGGAGGTGTGTATAGCTGAAGGCAGGTGTGTACAGCTGAAGGGAGGTATGTACAGCTGAAGGCAGGTGTGTACAGCTGAAGGCAGGTGTGTACAGCTGAAGGGAGGTGTGTATAGCTGAAGGCAGGTGTGTACAGCTGAAGGCAGGTGTGTACAGCTGAAGGCAGGTGTGTACAGCTGAAGGCAGGTGTGTACAGCTGAAGGTAGGTGTGTACAGCTGAAGGCAGGTGTGTTCCTGCCAAAAGCCCATTGATTTGTTTATTTCATACTACATATAATAATTCAATAAATTCAGACCCATCTGGCCGTTATGGGTCATTGAAAATTTTATGAAATTTGTTGTTAGTTGATGAAGGCGTTGTATTGCACTGTCTGCCTCCTGCTGCTCCGGCTTATTAAGGCCAATTTGCTGTGTTAATTAAGCTTTCCACAGAGGCGACACTGACTTGGGCGGCGTCAGTCTTCTTGGTAAGCTTTAACGTCATCTTGAGGTTATCTTGAGATGATTTCGGGGCTTGGCGTCCTCGCGGCCCGGTCCTCGACCAGGCCTACTTTTTGTTATAAACCTCTAGGAAGCAGCCCGTAGCAGCTTTCTAACTCCCAGGTACCTATTTACTACTAGGTGAACAAGAGTATCAGGATGAAAGAAACTGCCCATTTGTTTCCGCCTTCACCATTGAACTCTGAACCTCAGGACTACGAATCCCAAGCGCTGTCCACTCAACCGTCAGCCCCGTCATTAGAACTGTACATTTCAGCCTAGACTGTGGACTCGTTCTCTGTGTTCCCGCCTCTTTCTCCGTCTAGTTCTCTCACCACATCGCATATGACGCCAAAATCTCCAAAATTATGATGTGCTCAGAAGGCCTGGTCGACGACCGGGCCGCGGGGACGCTAAGCCCCGGAAGCACCTCAAGGTAGGTGCTGTAAATCGTAGTGGCTTACTAAATTGACGGTTGTTGTTGTTGTTTAAGATTCGCTACTTGGAACAAAAAGTTCCAAGCAGCACAGGCTATGGTGAGCCCGTAGAAATTGACGGGCTGACCCGTTTCCTGCTCGTGGGGCCAAGGTTAGGTTAGGTTCGGGCAGTTTAGTTTTTTTTTGTGACGGGGCAACTCGAGAGAACGGGTTGCTTGGCCAGGAGTTCCCGGGTCTTGGCCAGGAGTTCCGGATCTTGGCCAGGAGTTCCCGGGTCTTGGCCAGGAGTTCCGGGTCTTGGCCAGGAGGTCCCGGGTCTTGGCCTCTCTTCACATGTCAACTTGTTTAGCTAAGTCTGTTCACAACCGAATGATCCCGGATTAGATTCCCGAGACAGGTGACGATTGGACGCATTTCCTGGCACCTGATGCCTCTGTTCACTCAGCAGTAACTTGATACCCAGAAGTTAGTCAATTGTTGCGAGTTGTGCCCAGAGGAAGATCAGCTGGTGAGCTTGGGGATATCTGACAAGCCTGACAGGTTTCCTGTCCCAGATAATAGCTAACCATTAGACCTGTCTATTAAACAGTCTATCTGTCTAACCACCTGTCTATCTCGTTACATTCATTGCCTAGAAAATGTCTCTCTTAATGTACTGTAATTTTTTCCCAACTTGTAAGTCATGCTTTCTTTGCATGTTGCGACTGCTACCCATAATTGATGAGTCCTCTCAGTACCTACATCACTATCCACTTGGACTGGTCAGTATAGCGACGGTTTGGGTTCCTGCAGGGTCGTCGCTCAATTCCCGATGATCCTAGCGGTTTCAAATCCCAGTACAGTAGAGCGATATCTAGCATCACGTGGGCTTTCAGGATCCAATGATCAGCCCTTAAATAGCTGGTCTAACCTCAGGTTCAACATGATGGGTATAGGCGCTCAGCCCTTAATACATGTATGTATTATATATAATACTGTATGTGACTGTAACCGTTGTCTCCACCAATCACAATTCAATATAAGAACTGTCAACAGCAGAACGGAGGAAGGGAACTACCAGGAAACAGCGCCGCCAAGCCATTACAACTATATAGCACTTGGAAATGATCAGGATAAGGAGTTAGGATGGGACAGGGCAAAGGAATGGTGCCCAACTACTTGGACTGCCGGGGATTGAACGCCGACTTGCATGAAGGGAGATCGTTGCTCTACCGTCCACCCCAAGTGGTTGCAGTACGGAGAAGTGTATACACTGTCCACTGGCCAGATGTTTAGTATCTCGCTGTATTGTAGCTCTCCTTCATACATAGGCCTAATGTGTGACGATTGCAGGCCTATACATAAATTTATATATGTATTTTCCTTAGTTTATGAGACAAAAATTGCCATAATGAAGTTTGATGATTTATAATAATAATAATAATAATAATAATAATAATAATAATAATAATAATAATAATAATAATAAATATTTTAGTTAAAAGTACATAAATACCAAAGTAAGTTACAAGCAGAATATTGATTTCTAGAGAGCTAATTATATAATTATGCCTAAAACCACTAATAATACAGCGCTTCGGGCAGGATGTGAGAATTAAGTGAGGGAGATGTAACACCACAGATGGGTAGTGCAGTGGAGGGTAGTTTTAATGGACCCTTTAGTTCTGCAGGGTACTGCAAGAACTAGACCAGCCTAGTTCTCCCGCCCTAGCCTAGTTCGCCCACCCTAGCCTAGTTCTCCCGCCCTAGCCTAGTTCTCTTGCCCTTACAAGCTTCGCCTTTCCTTCTGTCATACCTGCGTAAATTTAATAATAATTATAATTCAGATGAGCCTAGTGATTGGACTGCAGGGTATTGTAGTGATGACTATAGTAGTGTTGGGTGTCCCACGGCAGGGTTGGTGAGGATGGTGGCGGCCGTGGTGGCGGTGGGGACGATGGCGGCCAGCAGACGGGTGGCTAGGTGTCCGGAGACTAGCCCGCCCAGACGCCCCTGTACCCTCTGGTCAGTCTCCCGCTCCTCTCTCTCTCTCTCTAGTATGCTTCAACACCCACCTTTTATGCTTAGTATGTAGTATGTAATAGATTAAATACAGTACATATATATATATATATATATATATATATATATATATATATATATATATATATATATATATATATATCAATCAACAGTAAAAATAAGCTATTTTATTTTCAATGTCATTTGACAGTCGTCATATTTACAGTTTGGACAGTTACTACCGTTACCTGTCTGCATCACTCCCTCTGATGAGTACTCATCTTTTAATCAGGCTGCATCACTCCCTCTGATGATCACTCATCTTTTGGCAAAGCTGCATCACTCAATCTGATAATTACTCACCTTTTGACCTGTCTGCAGTCCTTTTCGTCTTTTAAAACCACAAATGTTTTCCTGCTTTTCCCTAACTCGCATCTTACAAGAGTAACACTTTATTATTCGTGTTGTGTGCGTGATAGCTGTGCGCGTTGCAATTGACGCGTCAATTGCAGCGTCACATTGACGCGTCAATATTGATGGTTATGCAAGGCTTGAATGATGGTTCATAGCGTTTGACTTTTATGCTTGGCGGTGATGGCTGCGTGTTGTGTTGATGGCGTCAGCTGATCGCTACCATTTGTTTGGTACAACACTTACGTTTCCTATGGATGATTGGCCCGGGGGATTTAAATTCCCTTAAATAGTTAGTTGATTTTTTTATTTTATTTTTTACACGTAAGTGGGTAGAAGAGTAGACGACTTCTGACTCTCGTTCGCAGGTTAAGAGCTTTTCTTTCCAGTAACTCATCTTAAACCTTACAACTACTAATTTCCACTGAAAGAGTTTACAACCAGGTCCACAATTACTGCTGGGTGAACAAGGGTGAACAGTTAAGGATGGCTGATAGCGAACAGTTATAGAGGATTATATGCTGGGTATGTCAGGTTGGGTTAGTTATATTAAGTTAGGCAAGAACATAACAAAACAGGAAACTGCACAAATGACTTTTGGTGCAAGCGAGGCAGCTCTTATATGTTCCTCATTCTAATTCTAACAATGGCTTCGTTCTCGACTTATTGCTTCTTGATGAATTGTTGCTTCTTGCAACAATTCATGACAATCCCGGGCTCGATTCCATTCCCGGGACAGAAATGGTTGGACATATTTCCTTCCACCTAATGGGTCTGTTTACCTAGCAGTAAATTGTAGACCCTGGAGTTAATATATGATCCTATACAATGAGGTCACCTACCTCTTTATTCTGTTCAGTGAGTGATGGAAGGAAATTAACATTAAGAAAAACATTTTAGAGATTTGTGCAGCCAGATCTTGCCGGCGTTCCCAACGTCAAAAAACTCTCGTACTAAAGTGCCCTTATCCTAACATACCAGAGGACCCAGAACAGAAAACGGGACATTGTGTCAATTTCTCAAGCCGCGACCATTTTCTAGTATAACAGCTTTGGGCTTAGGTATTACGTCAAAATGTGACGTTCTATTATGAGGACAGGTCCTCTGGCGGCGGAGCTCAAGTGATAATCTGTATACAAACAGCTCTTAAATAGTAGAAACATGTTATTGTACAATAATAATAATAATATAAATAATAAATCGTTTATACATTCGCATTTGACCTTGCGATATCAAGGAATAACTTCATAAAATGCTGATCACCCAATGCACTGTATTTTGCAATTGGAGTTGTGTGTATAGTTCGGTGAGCAAAACTGCTTCTCAACCAGCCAGGCGTCGTATCGACCTCTAGCTGAGATAGCCTAGTTCTCCCGCCCTAGCCTAGTTCTCCCGCCCTAGCCTAGTTCTCCCGCCCTAGCCTAGTTCTCCCGCCCTAGCCTAGTTCTCCCGCCCTAGCCTAGTTCTCCCGCCCTAGCCTAGTTCTCCCGCCCTAGCCTAGTTCTCCGCCCTAGCCTAGTTCTCCTGCCCTAGCCTAGTTCTCCCGTCCTAGCCTAGTTCTCCTGCCCTAGCCTAGTTCTCCCGCCCTAGCCTAGTTCTCCCGTCCTAGCCTAGTTCTCCCGCCCTAGCCTAGTTCTCCTGCCCTAGCCTAGTTCTCCCGTCCTAGCCTAGTTCTCCCGCCCTAGCCTAGTTCTCCTGCCCTAGCCTAGTTCTCCCGTCCTAGCCTAGTTCTCCCGCCCTAGCCTAGTTCTCCTGCCCTAGCCTAGTTCTCCCGTCCTAGCCTAGTTCTCCCGCCCTAGCCTAGTTCTCCCGTCCTAGCCTAGTTCTCCCGCCCTAGCCTAGTTCTCCCGCCCTAGCCTAGTTCTCCGTCCTAGCCTAGTTCTCCTGCCCTAGCCTAGTTCTCCTGCCCTAGCCTAGTTCTCCTGCCCTAGCCTAGTTCTCCTGCCCTAGCCTAGTTCTCCTGCCCTAGCCTAGTTCTCCCGCCCTAGCCTAGTTCTCCCGCCCTAGCCTAGTTCTCCCGTCCTAGCCTAGTTCTCCTGCCCTAGCCTAGTTCTCCCGCCCTAGCCTAGTTCTCCCGCCCTAGCCTAGTTCTCCCGCCCTAGCCTAGTTCTCCTGCCCTAGCCTAATATCCCGCCCTAGCCTAATATCCCGCCCTTACTTCTATCATACCTTGCCAGCGTAAATTAATAATAATCCCTTAAATCCTCATTGACTATTGGAGCCATCTATAGATTTCCCAATACTAACATAGCTTCTTTCTCAGACAACCTAAGTAATCTTATTATAAACAACAATCTCAACAAAAACCACTATCATTCTGGGAGGAGACTTTAATATTGACCTGGGTCAACAAAATTGCTCTCAAGTTGACTATTCCTTAACAGCATGAACCCTGTATGCTAATCCCCACAATCACCAAACCTACCCGAGTCACTCAAACATCAGCCACTACCTTGGACCACATATGGACAAACATAACAGCTCCCCTTGTATCTGGATAATCTACGACAGAACAACTGACCACTATCCTACCTTTCTCATAGCGAACATGGACATAACACCACCAAAAAGCAAGAAACTTTCATTTAGGCTA
>WNGS01103839.1:0-7500 GCA_020271785.1 Procambarus virginalis
GGTGTTGCCCCCCCCCCTCTGGTGTTGCTGGGATGCTGGATTTGGGTTCCCCTCTTGTCTCTGGGACTGCTGTGTTGGGGGGCTGTGATTTCCTGGTTTGCTCCTCTCTCCCTGCGCTTCCTCCTTGCCTCTGCTGCCCTGGCTCTCTCTCCTCCTAGTCCTGCCCTCTGCAGGAATACTTGTTTGTATCCCTCCACATGTTGGAGACACTCTCCTTTTCTAGAATAATCCCTCCTTCGTGGTTTCGTTGCAAACACCACCTTTACAAGTCGGTTTCTGTCCCTGTGTACCAGCCAACCTGAAAACCTTCTCAATGTTGTGTACAGCCCCTTCCATCTGTAACCCCTTCAGTAGCTCATGTACTGCCTCTCTATCCTTGCCATTCCATTCTTGCCTGTGTGTATCACCTATTGTACTCACCTATTAGTGCTTGCGGGGGTTGAGCTTTGGCTCTTTGGTCCCGCCTCTCAACTGTCAATCAACCGGTGTACGATTCCCGAGCCTACTGGGGCTCTATCATATCTACCCTTGAACTGTGTATGGAGTCAGCCTTCACCACATCACTGCCTAAAGCATTCCATCCGTTAACTACTCTGACACTGAAAAAGTTCCTTCTAACGTCTCTGTGGCTCATGTGGGTACTCAGTTTCCACCTGTGTCCCCTTGTTCGCGTCCCCCCAGTGGTTGAATAGTTTGTCCTTGTCTACCCGGTCGTTCCTCTGAGGATTTTGTAGGTGTGATCATATCTCCCTTACTCTTCTGTTTCCAGTGTCGTAAGGTGCATTTCCCGCAGCCTTTCCTCGTAACTCATGCCTCTTAGTTCCCTCTTGTGTGTGTGTGTGTTGTGTGTGTGTGTGTGTGTGTGTGTGTGTGTGTGTGTGTGTGTGTGTGGTGTGTACTTACCTAATTGTACTCACCTAATTGTGCTTGTGGGGGTTGCTTTGGCTCTTTGTTGGTCCCGCCTCTCAACTGTCATCAACTGTGTACAGATTCCTGAGCCTACTGGGCTCATCATATCTACATTTGAAACTGTGTATGGAGTCAGCCTCCCCACATCACTGCCTAGTGCATTCCATTTACTAACTACTCTGACACTGATAAAGTTCTTTCTAATGTCTCTGTGGCTCATTTGGTACTCAGCTTCCACCTGTGTCCCCTTGTTCGCGCCCCTCCAGTGTTGAATAGTTCATCCTTGTTTACCCGGTCAATTCCCCTGAGGATTTTGTAGGTTGTGATCATGTCCTCTGTGACGGTAACGTGTTGGAAATGGTGCTCGCAGTCTTCCAAATGACAGATGTCAATGCTGGGTCACATATATGTAAGTTATAAAAAAAAGAGAAAAAAAAGAATGACTGCTTGTCTGATAATCTGTGGTAAGGTAAGGTAAGATACACGAAAACACAATAATAAATAATGACATTTAATAAACCTAGAAAAACAAAGTAAAATAAAGACAATTCCTTGGCTGATCGAAGGGGTAAGACAACAAGTGGAAAAATAATATAAAAGAATGAATTTAAGTGAACAATGGGACATGGAGGACATACAATAATGAATAATAAAGAGATGGTGCTGGGAATATATGCGCTAGCTATAAGCCTCTATTTGATCACACGAAGTGAATCAAGTAGGTGTTCATAGCGTGAGAGCACGAGATATTCTGACTAGTAGAGCTGCCAGTGATCCTGACGTTGCCTTGGCGAGGAATGTGATTGGCATAGAACTGAAGTGGTGAGTTCTCTAACGGTCAATGCGAATGCAGGGAGGCCGGTCACAGGTAGTTTGGCAGTTGAAGGGTTCGGCGCGTCGACCAGGTGTGCAGGAATGGGGGGGGGGGTTGCAGGTGCTTGGCTGGTCTTGATATATACGTTTAAGCCACTGTAAAACGTTTCTTGAGTATTATGTAGAACGTGATGAGAGTAAGAAAGAGCAGGCTCAATCTCTGGGAAGAGATTATCGTCACAACTCTCCCCTCGCCTGCGGTTCTGGTGGAGTCACGTTCTCGGGAGGTAGAGTGGACAGGTGGCGTAGGCTCTACCTCAGTGATGCTGGAGAGGGCGTCTGATATGATGTAGTCAGACTCCGTGGGTGTAGCAATCTCCAGGCTGAAATGATGCAGCTGGCAAGCCCATTGTAGAAGTAGTCGATGGTCGAGTTGGGCTGGCTGTAGGAAGTGAAGATGGTTGTGGTCCATGTAGATGGTGGTGGACTGAGTACTTTGCAGGTATGGAGCAAAGTGTTGCCTGTTCAGGACGATGAGTAGCTCCTTGTTGCTCGTGGTGTCGTTTCTGGTAGTTGGTATGTAGAGTCTCTTCGCCTTGTTGTACCAGGTCACCCACGTTGCCGGTACCACTGGCGTCGCTATGGAGGATGGAAGACTTGGTGATATTTGGCAGTGCTGGTCGTAACGAGTCTTCATCCTCTCTTGGGCTTTCTGTAGGTTGTTGCTAGCAAAGGAATGGACCCTCTCTAGAATGTGTCGGAGGTTTTAAAGATACTGGGGCACATTCTGATGCTCACTGAAGGTGTCATCACGTAGAGAATCCTTGAAAGCCTTGAGAGGTGTACGGCACTTACGACCGTAGAGCATCTCATAAGGAGATACTCCTAGTGACTCGTTGGGAAGACTTCTGTTTGATGTTGAACTCCTCCAGAGTCCGTTTGAAGAGATCGCTGGTGAAGTTGGTACCACAGTCGCTCTGAATCTCCCTCGGAAATCCATACTGGGTGAAGATTTTCAGTAGATTCTTCACCACTGTAGCAGCTGTAATATTTTTCACTGGAACTGCTATCGGGAATCTGGCCAGTAGTAGTCTTGGCGAATCCCATGGTATGTCTTGTTAAACCCGTAGTGTGATAGAGCTCCGTGGCCAGGTGTAGAATCGTTGGCCGCAGGCTGGTAGGAATCACTAGTTGTTCAATGTTTGCCCAATCGTCCTCGTCCTTCAGTTTACTGTGTCTATACCTGCGATAGAGTAATTCGTTCTCCAAGAAGAACCCAGGAACACTGTCGAATTGGGTCTCAGCCTGAAAGAATAATGGTGTCAAGGTAAGATCTTCTCTCTGTAACTTACGGAACTCCAAAGCGGTCAGATTAGGGGGTAGTTTCGAAGGGTCTTGAGGGACAGCGGTAGCAGTAGAGTCAGCTGGCTGTGGTCGTGCAGCTTGAGCACGGGTGGTCACCATAACAGGAGGAGAAACTTCATCACTCTCTTGAACCTTTGCTGGAACATGCTTAAAAATCGGGTTATCCAACACAGAGTTGCTCACCTGGGATATGTCCTTGACGATCAAGTTGGTCGGTTGTTGGTCTTCTGCCAAGTCGTTGCCTAGGAGAAGTTGCACTCTAGGCATGGGAAAAGGCTTTTCCCTGACGGCGACTTGGACTTCACCGGTCACGAAGGGACAATCCAGGTGGACTCTGGCGAGAGGATAAGGAGTAGTAGCTGTGAGGTCAGTGATGAAGACAGTCTCTCCGGTGTAGGCGACGTTGGGCACAGCTGATTTCAAGACGATCGATTGTAGAGCCGCTGTGTCCCTTAAGATCTTAAGTCCGAAACGTCCCTCTGAATCTGAACCGTGGGTAGAGATAGTTCCTGGAAATAGATGTTTGCTAAAGAGAGACAGATCATTAGCATGAACACCAATATTCATTACAGGCTTACCGGACTTAGGGGGAGTAGGTTTAGGCTTAATGTATTCTGTGTTACCTTTAGATTGGGACTTACCACATTTTTCTATGGTATGTCCATAGAGTCGACAATACCTACAGTACAGTTGAGAGGTACCTTGATCCGGGCTCACTTTCTCGTAGCTGTACCAAGACTTCTTACTGGTAGGTTGTTCTGGTGTCAGCCGGTGGATGAGGCTGTAAGTGTCAGCTGATTACGCGCATTTCACCAAATCGGTCTCTTCTTTGTCTGCTAAGTATAGGCGGACAGGAGGAGGTACACGCCTCAAAAATTCTTCAACCAGTATGAGGTTGACAAGCTCTGGAAAAGTAGAGACATGTGCTGCCTCCAGCCATTTCATGAAATATCTCCGTTTGGTGTTAGCAAATTCTAAGAAGGTGGTGGTACTTGCCTTTACGTAGTCACGGAACTTTCGTCGGTAGCTTTCAGTAGAGAGAAGGTAGGCGTCCAACACAGCTTGCATCAGGGTGGTGTAGTCGTTTTCAGATGCCAAAGTGCTGAGTGTGACGGCTGCTCTACCTGTTAAATGTACTCGGAGAAGGGTAGCCCATTGGTCGTCAGGCCAACTAAGTTGATAAGCAAGGGTCTCAAAAGTTGTGAAGAACACATCAACCTCCGTTTCTATGAACGGGGGCATTAACTTACTTGCATGGGAGATATTGAAACTTGGAGGAAGACTAGCTGCAGCTTGTTGGAGTTGAGCTTGGTGTGTAGCGTCCATCGCGAGTTCTCGGCCACGACAGTTTAGAGCTGTTTCTGCCTGCCGTTTGTCGTGTTCACGTTGTATCTCTAGTCGCTCTTTGTATAAGGCCAACTCACGTTCACTTTCTTCTTTCCTCAGTGCGGCCTCTCGCTCTTTGAGGTGTAGAGCTTCTTTCGCCAGAGCAGCTTCACGCTCTTGTTCTTCCTTTCTGATGGCAGCAGCTTCCTGTTGTTGCTCCCGCTCGATCTTAGCAAGTTCTAGCTTGAGCTTCATTGCTGTCAAATCATGCTTATCTGAAATGGTATATTGTTCGTGAGTATCAGAATCTATCTTCCCTTCATCCAAAAGATGATCCAGTATCATATTATGTATGGCATACTTGTTGGCTCCAGGGGGAACTTCCAAGTGATACTCATGTGCAAGAGTTATCAATTCGACCCTCTTAGCATGACGTAAGTTCCCTATTTCACTTTCTGGATCTGCCTTGAAAGTTTGGATACGAAACATGGTGAAAATGGCAAATAAATGAGACACGAATAAACTTTGAGAATATGGTGAATGTCAGAAACAGGAAACGTGGCAACTGATACCTATCCTGTGGAATTGTTAATAATTAAAGTTAATTCAAGATGGTAAATGAATAAGGTCGCAGGAAATCTTGTACCCGGTACTCACTGTGGGAGGATAAGGCAAGAAAATCCTACTAATTAGTTGAAACTGAGTTTCGAAAAACAAGTGAAACACTAAATGGTTCCAAGTAAATGAGGTAGTCCAAAAATGTAGTCATACCTTAAGGAACATAAGCAAGGTACCCACTGAAATTGAATATGGTACTTACAGAATTAGCGACTTCGTGCTCAAAAGAAAGAAAGCTAATTCCCTACCTTGAGTAAGTACCATCAATTCTGACCGACGAGTAGGGGTGCGAGTGTCAACTGGTGACGAGAACTATCGGCGAGGTCCCAACTCGCCAATAAAAGTCCGTGCGAGAGGAACTTTGGCCCTCTTTATCCTCCTAGAGTCGGATTGCAGAAATTAGGTGCTATTGACCCGGAGACAGACCACAGTACCAGGGTACCTATGTGATAATCTGTCAAAAATGTGAGAAATATCTGAGGGACAAAAGATGTTAAACACGGGTAATAACACGGAAGGGGGAGACGACCAATTAAGAGTATGACTGCGGCCTACAGTCACCACGTAATCCAAAGTTGTCTCACACTCACCATATGCTACTCCATAATGCACAATATACACAGCAACATATAATAATAAGTGATTAGTGTAAATATTGAAAGCAAGGGAATGAAAGCCAAGTACGCTTACCACAATTACCAATACCTGAGTGCAGCTCCTAGGACAGGCCCCCAATTATATGTGACGGTAAAGTGTTGGAAATGGTGGTCGGCAGTCTTCAAATGGCAGATGTCAATGCTGGGTCACATATATGTAAGTTATAAAAAAAAAAAGAGAAAAAAAAGAATGACTGCTTGTCTGATAATCTGTGGTAAGGTAAGGTAAGATACACGAAAACACAATAATAAATAATGACATTTAATAAATCTAGAAAAACAAAGTAAAATAAAGACAATTCCTTGGCTGATCAAAGGGGTAAGACAACAAGTGGAAAAATAATATAAAAAGAATGAATTTAACCCTTAAATGGCGCATAGCTATATACCATTTGACACCCACAGGCGCATACAAAAAAAAAAAATTTTTTTCTTCCTAACCTGTTAATTTGTGTTCACTGATCACGGGAAAAATAGTAAAAAAATCGTAAGTTGAATATATTGGCCGCTATAGGGCAGGGAAGTCTGGCACAAAACAGGCGCTCACTCAGCATGCGTCCCAGGCGGTCTGTTGATCGCCAGCTGTCAGGCCGGAGTTGCCACAAAGAGATAATTGCCTAATTATTTCAATGTCTCTGATTGATTTTTCGTAGTTTTTTGCTGTAATATTATTCAATAGTGTGTAGTGTGATATATTTATATAATGAAATGGGTGAATCATCGCTGTACTCAAAAATATGGTGTGCATATTGTTGATTCAATTATGTTCATCAAACAGTGAACAAATACTTTGTCGGTTGTTACACTATATACACAGGTTATATATAAGTATCTGCATGTTTTGTTCACCATAACGAACCACTAAGTTGCTATTATGAGTCAAAAAAGTAACGAGGAGTGACCGCCGTGTACCAGCCAGCCACTCACGCCCTCCCTCAAGTCACCTGACTCACCCACATTCTCCTCCCACAATACTGTTTTTGCTTTTATTCACTATATACAGACGCTATATATAAGTATCTACATTCGTGTTCACCATAACGAACCACTAAGTTGGTATGCTGAGTGGCAGTGGCAGGCAGTGGCAGCCCGCCACTGGCTGCCACTGCCACTGATGGACCTCACAGTCAGCTGATGGCTGCCGCCCTCAAGGCCACACGCACTATTTCTCCTCCAACAATACTGCTTGTGGTGTTATTACGCTATATACACACATTATATATAAATATCTACCGGTTTTATTCACCAAACTTGTACAAGTAAACTGGTATGGTGCCCAAAGACGTGATCACCAGAAACAACACGATAATTCCTGCAGACGACGCTCCTCTCACCAAAATGGCGGCTCCCAACCTCCTACTCTTGCTGTTTATACTCTCTATACACACGTTATATATAAGTAGCTACATTTGTGTTCACCATAACGAACCGCTAAGCTGGTATGGTGAGTGCAGTCAATAAAAGGTGGCCACACACAGTCAGATAACAACGCCACCACCCTCCCTCCCACAGCATTACTCCTCTCTCCATGGAGCACAGCGCTAAATATCATCACAATCCTCTTATTATCAGACCCATGGTCAGTTTTATCACAGTCAGGGGTCTTCTGTAATAATATTATCGCTACATAATAGCATGAACAAGTATATTATGGCATTTTTAGGCGATGCTGTGGTCACAAGCTGAACAGCAGTGCTGTGAGCTCATGCTGCGTGCGTCAGGATTGGTAGCTTACTCGATACTGAGGCCCCTAACACCCGGGAGTTTGGCCCACGATTTTTTTTAAAAATGGCATCTGTTTACAAGAGCCTTG
>WNGS01103839.1:12500-14191 GCA_020271785.1 Procambarus virginalis
ATGACAGACTATCAGACATAGAGGTGACAGCAGAGGAGGTAATGAAACAGTTGACAACACTGGATGCAAACAAAGCTGTGGGACCAGACAAAGTATCACCGTGGATACTTAAAGAGACAGCGCAGGCTCTCAGTGTGCCTCTGGCAATGATCTTTAATGAGTCACTTACGTCGGGAGAAATTGCCCAGTGCTGGAAGGAGGCAAATGTCGTACCGATTTTCAAGAAAGGTGACAGGGAGGAGGCACTTAACTACAGACCGTATCATTGACAAGCATCCCCTGCAAAATACTTGAAAGAATAATTAGGCTAAGACTTGTTGAGCACCTGGAGAGCATTGGGTTTGTAAACAAGCACCAACATGGTTTCTGGACAGGGAAATCATGCTAACAAACCTTTTAGAATTCTATGATAAAGTAACAAGGATAAGGCAGGACAGAGAAGGCTGGGCAGACTGCATATTTCTTGACTGCCAAAGGCCTTTGATACAGTACCGCACATGAGACTGCTATACAAACTTGAGAGGCAGGCAGGAGTAAGCGGAAAGGCCTAGAATGGGTGAAGAACTACCTAACAGGAAGGAGCCAGAGGGTAATGGTAAGGGGCGAGAAGTCGGGACTGGAGAACAGTAACAAGTGGAGTACTCAAGGATCGGTGCTGGGACCAATCCTCTTTCTAATTTACGTAAATGACATGTTTACAGGAGTGGAGTCATACATGTCATGTTTGCGGATGACGCAAATTAATGAGAAGAGTTGTGACAGATGAGGATTGTAGGATCCTCCAAGAGGACTTAAAAGGTTGCAGAGATGGTCAGGGAAAGGGCTACTGGAGTTTACCACCATAAATGTAAAGTTATGGAAATGGGATCAGGTGATAGGAGACCAAAGGGACAGTACACAATGAAGGGGAACAGCCTACCTGTAACGATTCGAGAAAGAGATCTGGGAGTGGATGTGACACCTAATCTAACTCCTGAGGCACATATAAATAGGATAACGACAGCGTACTCTACACTGGCGAAAATTAGAACTTCATTCAGAAAACCTAAATGAGGAGGCTTTTAGGGCGCTTTACACTGCATACGTGAGACCCGTCTTAGAGTATGCCGCGCCATCATGGAGCCCCCACCTGAAGAAACACATAAGGAAACTGGAGAAGTTCAGAGGTTTGCGACGAGGCTTGTCCCAGAGTTACGAGGGAAGGGATATGAAGAGCGACTGAAGGAACTGAACCTTACGACACTAGAGAAAAGAAGGGAGAGAGGAGATATGATAGGGACATATAAATACTCAGGGGAATTGACAAAGTGGAAATAGATGAAATGTTCAAACGTAATAATAACAGAACGAGGGGACATGGGTGGAAACTGGAAACTCAGATGAGTCACAGAGATGTTAGGAAGTTTTCTTTTAGCGTGAGAGTAGTGGAAAAATGGAATGCACTTGGGGAACAGGTTGTGGAAGCAAATACTATTCATACTTTTAAGACTAGGTATGATAGGGAAATGGACAGGAGTCATGCTGTAAACAACCGATAGCTGAAAGGCGGGATCCAGAGTCAATGCTCGATCCTGCAAGCACAGATAGGTAAGTACAGATAGGTAAGGGAAGTACACACACATGGCGTGGATGGAGACAGCAGGCCTACACATCACTGCAACAGTACTTAACACCTGTTTGTGCTGTGGGAT
>WNGS01103849.1:0-11566 GCA_020271785.1 Procambarus virginalis
CCCAGGGTTTGGTCACCACCAACCCCATTGTTTGTTCACCACCACCCCAGTGTTTTGGGTCACCACCACCCCAGTTTTTGGTCACCACCACCCCAGTATTTGGTCACCACCACCCCCAGTGTTTGGTCACCACCACCCATTTCCCCACCCGCCATTTTGGTTCACCACCACCACCCAGTGTATTTGGTCCCACCACCCCCCAGTGTTTGGGCACCACCACCCCCAGTGTTTGGTCACCACCACCCCCCAGTGTTTTGGTCACCACCACACCCAGTGTTCGGTCACCACCACCACCGTGTTTGGTCACCACCACCCCAGTGGTTTGGTCCACCACACCACCCCAGGGTTTGGTCACCACAACCCCCAGTTTTGGTCACCACCACCCCCCAGTGTTTGGTCCACCCACCAAGACACCCACAGTGTTTGGTCACCACCACCACCCCCAGTCTGTTTGGGCACCACCACACCCAGTGTTGGGTCACCACCACCACCACCCTGGTTTGGTCACCACCACCAACCACCAATGTGTTTTTGGTCACCAACACCCCCAGGCCTTTGGGTTTGGTCCACCACCACCCCCGTGTTTGGTCACCACCACCCCAGTGTTTGGTCACCACCACCCCAGTGTTTGGTCACCACCACCCCAGTGTTTGGTCACCACCACCCCCAGTGTTTGGTCACCACCACCCCCAGTGTTTGGTCACCACCACCCCAGTGTTTGGTCACCACCACCCCCAGTGTTTGGTCACCACACCACCCCCCGTGTTTGGTCACCACCCCCAGTGTTTGGTCACCACCACACCCCGTGTTTGGTCACCACCACCCCCAGTGTTTGGTCACCCACCACCACCCCCCGTGTTTGGTCACACCACCCCAGTGTTTTGGTCACCAACCACCCCAGTGTTTGGTCACCACCACCCAGTGTTTGGTCACCACCACCCCCCCAGTGTTTGGTCACCACCACCAGTGTTTGGTCACCACCACCCCCAGTGTTTGGTCACCACCCCCCCAGTGTTTGGTCACCACCCCCAGTGTTTGGTCACCACCACCCCCAGTGTTTGGTCACCACCACCCCCAGTGTTTGGTCACCACCCCCCCAGTGTTTGGTCACCACCCCCAGTGTTTGGTCACCACCACCCCCAGTGTTGGTCACCACCCCAGTGTTTGGTCACCACCACCCCAGTGTTTGGTCACCACCACCAGTGTTGGTCACCACCACCCCCAGTGTTTGGTCACCACCCCCAGTGTTTGGTCACCACCACCCCAGTGTTTGGTCACCACCACCCCAGTGTTTGGTCACCACCCCAGTGTTTGGTCACCACCACCCCAGTGTTTGGTCACCACCACCCCAGTGTTTGGTCACCACCACCAGTGTTTGGTCACCACCCCCAGTGTTTGGTCACCACCACCCCAGTGTTTGGTCACCACCACCCCAGTGTTTGGTCAACACCCCAGTGTTTGGTCACCACCACCCCCAGTGTTTGGTCACCACCACCCCAGTGTTTGGTCACCACCACCCCCGTGTTTGGTCACCACCACCCCAGTGTTTGGTCACCACCCCCAGTGTTTGGTCACCACCACCCCAGTGTTGGTCACCACCACCCCAGTGTTGGTCACCACCCCCCAGTGTTTGGTCACCACCACCCCAGTGTTTGGTCACCACCCCCCAGTGTTTGGTCACCACCACCCCAGTGTTTGGTCACCACACCCAGTGTTTGGTCACCACCACCCCCCCAGTGTTTGGTCACCACCACCCCCAGTGTTTGGTCACCACCACCACCCCAGTGTTTGGTCACCACCACCCCAGTGTTTGGTCACCACCACCCCAGTGTTTGGTCACCACCACCCCAGTGTTTGGTCACACCACCACCCCAGTGTTTGGTCACCACCACCCCCAGTGTTTGGTCACCACCACCCCCAGTGTTTGGTCACACCACCCCCAGTGTTTGGTCACCACCCACCCCAGTGTTTGGTCACCACCACCCCCAGTGTTTGGTCACCACCACCCCAGTGTTTGGTCACCACCCACCCCAGTGTTTGGTCACCACCCCCAGTGTTTGGTCACCACCACCCCAGTGTTTGGTCACCACCACCCCAGTGTTTGGTCACACCCCACCCCAGTGTTTGGTCACCACCACCCCCAGTGTTTGGTCACCACCACCCCAGTGTTTGGTCACCACCACACCCCAGTGTTTGGTCACCACCACCCCAGTGTTTGGTCACCACCACCCCAGTGTTTGGTCACCACCACCCCCAGTGTTTGGTCACCACCACCCCAGTGTTTGGTCACCACCACCCCCAGTGTTTGGTCACCACCTCACCAGTGTTTGGTCACCACCCCCAGTGTTTGGTCACCACCCACCCCAGTGTTTGGTCACCACCACCCCCAGTGTTTGGTCACCACCACCCCCAGTGTTTGGTCACCACCACCCCAGTGTTTGGTCACCACCACCCCCAGTGTTTGGTCACCACCACCCCCAGTGTTTGGTCACCACCACCACCCCCAGTGTTTGGTCACCACCCCCAGTGTTTGGTCACCACCACCCCCAGTGTTTGGTCACCACCACCCCCAGTGTTTGGTCACCACCACCACCCCCAGTGTTTGGTCACCACCACCCCAGTGTTTGGTCACCACCACCCCAGTGTTTGGTCACCACCACCACCCCCAGTGTTTGGTCACCACCACCCCCAGTGTTTGGTCACCACCCCCAGTGTTTGGTCACCACCCCCAGTGTTTGGTCACCACCACCCCCAGTGTTTGGTCACCACCCCAGTGTTTGGTCACCACCCCCAGTGTTTGGTCACCACCACCCAGTGTTTGGTCACCACCCCCAGTGTTTGGTCACCACCCCCAGTGTTGGTCACCACCCCAGTGTTTGGTCACCACCACCACCCCAGTGTTTGGTCACCACCCCCAGTGTTTGGTCACCACCCCCAGTGTTTGGTCACCACCCCAGTGTTTGGTCACCACCACCCCAGTGTTTGGTCACCACCCCCAGTGTTTGGTCACCACCACCCCCAGTGTTTGGTCACCACCACCCCCAGTGTTTGGTCACCACCACCACCCCAGTGTTTGGTCACCACCACCCCCAGTGTTTGGTCACCACCACCCCCAGTGTTTGGTCACCACCACCCCCAGTGTTTGGTCACCACCACCCCAGTGTTTGGTCACCACCCACCCCAGTGTTTGATCACCACCACCCCAGTGTTTGGTCACCACCACCCCAGTGTTTGGTCACCACCCACCCCAGTGTTTGTTTTTTATTTGTTTAGGCCTATGACTAAACGAGGCAGCTCCTTTCTACATACAACGATTAATCTGGTGTAATTGGCCTGTTATGTTGAACATTGTCTTCTGTGTTGGCATCGTTATGTTCTGGTCTTGTCCTTACTCTCATGGTGGGTAGAGTAAATAGTTCCGTGATTTAGGTGTTCATGGTAGGTTGTTCTATTCTTATGTGAATTGCAATAGTATATATATATAAATATATATATATATATATATATATATATATATATATATATATATATATATATATATATATATATATATATATATATATATATATATATATATATATATATATATATATAATATTCGAACAAACCTGACTGGTCCCCGGGCATATATGCAACTGAAAACTCCACACCCCAGGAATGACTCGAACCCATACTGCCAGGAGCAACTGGTGTACAGGAGACCTTAACCACTCGACCACCACGACTGTGCCCTTAACTTAAAGGCATAGTTATATAACTTAGGTTATTTAACTATGTTAATACCTATGTTTTTAACTTAGTAATAACTAACTTAATGTTAGTTAACTTAACGTTAAGTTAAGTTGAACTTATCCCCTGGCAGTATGGTTCGACTCACTTCTGGGGTGTGGAGTTTTCAATTTATATATATATATATATATATATATATATATATATATATATATATATATATATATATATATATATATATATATATATATTAGGGGTACCACCTCTGGTGCAATTGCAGGGACCCACATCCTCGAAGAAGAAAACAAAAAGCATTCAGAGAAGATCTTGTGGATTCTCACTGAATACTTAATTCTTTTCCTCTCCTACCACCCCTATTATTTTTTTGTATGTTTTGTTTTATTTTATTGCAATGCTACAGTTTACAGAGAACACACACACACACACACACAAATATATAACAATTAAACAATCAGCGTTCGAAGACCTCGTCCAGCTCCTCGGAGGTTGGGTGCGTACCCAGGATACAGCACGCATTTCCCCTCTGTACTGCGACACTGAGGCGCTGGAATAGGAAACTGGCTGCTCGTGGATCTCTAGTTTTCCCAATGAGTTCCTCACCAACCTCCTTTAAAAACTTGAGTGCACATTTACCCCAGGCGCCCAGAGTCTCTGAGCCTATCGGCACGAACCTGTAACAACGTTCTAGGTCTCTGTACTTGTGGATTTTCTGGGTCTCCCTGAAGGTGGCTGCCCCACCTCCCTCCGCTGAGCTGTAACGTAAATAGGTATCAGCCAATGTAGATGCACAGGTGTAATCCCATACGACCTGTTTACCTTCCCTCCATGGCTGCAGGGTGACTCCATCTGGGCGTTTTTGGCTGTTGTCAGGTCTGCACAGCTGGGGTTCCCTTTGTGCTGGACACCCAGCTGTAGCCAAACTTCTCTTGATGATGTCATTGACTGCCTCGTGTCTGGCAATCTTTCCCTGTGTCTTACGACAGATGAGACCATGGCTGCCGTATTGGTCTGCCCGTGCCTGGCCGCAAATACACCGGTGCTCGGTGGAGATAGGGGCGGCAAGGCGCAGAGCAACACCAATACTTAGGGCCCGATGATCCAGGCGGGTGCCCAAGGCGGAATTAGGGACTGCCAACAGGAAGTCCCCAGCATGGGGGGCTAGCACAGCTAGGAGACGCGCTCTGTCCTTCTGAGAAGCTACGTCCAGCAATGCTTTGGCGATGTTCTCCACTATGGGGCTATCCCATTTGGCCTGTTTACCGTCGTTTGGACAAGTTGGTCGGGTGTGTGAATTGGCGAGTGTGTCCCACCGACCAGCTCCTTCCACAAATTTGGGATCACGAATCCCAATGGAGTTCCTTAGGTATTCTGGTAGTATTTCCTTCACATTTATATATATATATATATATATATATATATATATATATGCGAACAAGCCTGAATGGGCTTGTTTTTTGATGCTTCTATCATGAATTTTTTGATGCTTCTATATTTTCATATATATATATATATATATATATATATATATATATATATATATATATATATATATATATTATAAATATGACCGAAAAAGTAAGATTAATAATTCTAACACAAATTTTCTCAATGTTTCTTATATTCTTTTTCACTGTTGATGGTAACTGAAAAATCAATTCTCCAAAGTTCATTTTTATTTGTAGTCTGACGCGACACTTGAGTGCGTTTCGTAAAACTTCTTACATTTTCAAAGACTTTAGTTTACACACACACAACTATAACTGAACAGAGTTTAAACAGCTTTGACTTTTTTATACCTGCATTTGGGTGAGGTGATATGTTACAATAGTTTTGGATGACGTGAGAACAAACTATCAACACAACACAGAACACGAAACAATGGGTATAAGCTAAAGGGAAGAATAGAAGTAACTGCAGAGGGCCTATTGGCCCATATTTTTGATGCTTCTATATTGGAGCGGAGTCTTGAAGTGGGTAGAATATAATTGTGCGTTAATTGGCTGTTGATTGCTGGTGTTGACTTCTTAATGTGTAGTGCCTCGCAGATATCAAGCCGCCTGCTATCGCTGTATCTATCGATGATTTCCGTGTTTTTTGTTAAGACTTCTCTGGTGATGGTTTGGTTGTGGGAAGAGATTATATGTTCCTTGACAGAGCCCTGTTGCTTATGCATCGTTAATCGCCTGGAAAGAGATGTTGTTGTCTTGCCAATATACTGAGTTCTTTGAGGCTTACAGTCCCCAAGTGGGCATTTGAAGGCATAGACGACATTGGTCTCTTTCAAAGCGTTCTGCTTTGTGTCTGGAAAGTTTCTCATGAGTACGTTGGCATTTTTCTTGGTTTTATAGTAAATCGTCAATTGTATCTTCTGATTTTTGTCTGTAGGGATAACGTTTCTATCAACAATATCTTTCAGGACCCTTTCCTCCGTTTTATGAGCTGTGGAAAAGAAGTTCCTGTAAAATAGTCTAATAGTGGGTACAGGTGTTGTGTTAGTTGTCTCTTCAGAGGTTGCATGGCGTTTCACCTTCCTTCTTATGATGTCTTCAACGAAACCATTGGAGAAGCCGTTGTTGACTAAGACCTGCCTTACCCTACAGAGTTCTTCATCGACTTGAGTGTTGTTAACGCTTATGTCGATCGTGCTCTCAGCCACAGCTCAGGATGGAAGCAAGTAGCAGCTTGTATGGGATGGTGGGGGCTGCCAGCATGGGGGGGGGCACTTATCATCTTATGTTAGTGTTGGGTTGATGACCATGGTCCGTGTTGATGACGATGGTCCGTGTTGATGACCATGGCCCGTGTTGATCCCTCTTGTAATAAGTACTTATAAGTCACCTGAGTATAATTTATTCCAGACAGTTGGGTTAGGATTAAAGTCAACTTGATGTATATTGCTAGAGACGAACATGCATTTTTGTATAAACCATTTAGGTACGTTTGCATTTGTACAGCGGCCGTAAACAATATATAATTCGATAATAATTCATTGATCTCGCTTCATGCAGGCCGGCGTTCAATCCTCGGCAGTCCATATGGATGGGCGTCATTCCTTCCCTCCCTTCCCAAATCCTTATCCTAACCCTTATCCAGGGTTATATAGACTAATGGCTTGGTGCTTTCCCCTGATAATTGCCTGCCTCCTTGTATCGGGGGACAGGAAGCCAGAGTGTGTTCATACACGGTAGACTTGTATCGAGGCCCCCCTCCCCCCCACAAGGCTGAATTACTGACACAGCGCAGGATGTAACCAATAACAAGCTGACTAACGTCTGAGTACCTACTGAGTACCTAGGTGTAGAGAGGCATTAGGTGAAACAAAATGTGCCCAACCATTTCTGTCCCGCCCGGGATTCGAACTCTGAATCCTCGATTGTGCGTCGAAAACGAACCCGACTGTACTACAGGGACTCTTGAAGTATAAAGGGTCTCCCTTTCTGCTCCCTTTGAACTGTGTACTCTGAAGGTAGTACTCCCATATGAAGGTGGAGTACAGTGTGTCAAGAACTAGCTACGTGATGCTGAACATACAAGGCCATGTGATCAGTAGTCTGCACTGACAGACTCTGGGTGCATGACGAGGGTATCAAGGACACGAGTGAACAAGGAAGTAGTGATAATAAATACTCCCTCAGCACGAGAGAGCGATATTGAAGTCTGCGGTGTTTGCCACCCACATTTTAGTATCGACAGCGGACTATTGTATTAAACTTTGATTCAATACGTACCTTGAGAAAGGATGTAGGTTACATCCGAAAATTTGATTTTAATACACTTAAACATAAATTGGGTCTCTCATTCACCTTCAATAATTTTAAACACAATGTTAGTCACAAGATAGCCGAAAGTGCCTCACTAAGGACTGTGTTAGGGCTGACACCTGCTGGCGAGGGATTGAACCTTCTCCTTCGTTCAAGTAAGCATCGAACACCGGTCTGGTTGCCAGTGTGTCGAAGCGTTTAAATTAAATTGCTTGACTGGAATTTAAGTGTCTCAATTTGTACGCTTATTTCTGAGTATTGGACATGGTTAGGTCGGGTTTTCTCCTTTCGCATAGTTACAGTTAGACAAAACCTCTTCAAATTAGATGCCTTTTCACATCAAGAAGGAACTCCCTGCCAGACACTGCAGTTGCTCCCTGACAAAAAAAAATCTAGGACCGAGGCTGCCTCAGAGTGCTGGTGTGTGAGTGCGTCGGACACGTGCCTCCTGTGGGTGGTATGACCCAGTTCTCCCCCAAGGCAGCACCGGGAAAGTTAGACAAGAGCGGTGTTCCCGTGACGGCGGATCCTGCAAGCGTGCCGATCCACCTTAGCGTGAACTTTACCAGAGTAAGGATGAGCCATTGAGTGATCAACACAACTTCTAGACAATTAGTCATCTTTGTAGCTGTGTATTCTAGTCAACTGCAGCTGTGTTACTTTACGGAGCCCTCTCCTGTCACTCCACACAACCTTATTTCTGGCACTCCGTGTTATTTAGGTAAAGAAAATTGTGTCATTTTTTTGTTTCGAGACCCTGGAACTGAGCTGACCAGGGGCACTGGCCTCTCCGAAGCTGCGCTGTGTTATCCAATACAATTGATAAAGCTTCTTGAGTTGACGAATATTTCCCAATTGCATTTCTACATGCTTTGGGAAGCGTGATCTTCACATGAATGATTCTGTATATGCAGAAAATAAGACACAATAGCCTGGCTGAAACAAATAACCCAACCGCACGTATGAAGCTGGGTACGTTTGGGTCCGTACTGGTCCCTAATATCATGACGCAACAGGAGTGAGAGGTATCAGGTAAGAGGGAAGGTGAGGTGTCAGGTGGTGAAGTATAAGTGGGGATGTCAACTTTCATGCTTTACTTCACTATATCCCCCTCACTTCCAGTCCCCACTTACATTACATAAGTGTCTTGGGCTACTTATTACAGTGACGTGATGGTGATTCTCAGAGGACTTAAGAGGTCTGAATCTCTTACACTGATTATAGCGCCTTAGGCTGCATTTATTTAATATTGTACGAGCCTCGCAGCGCTGCAAAAGTCCTCAACCCAAGTCTGGTATCAGCTGCGACCACATCGTAGTGCTTCGAACCTCGTAGACCGTTTAGAGAATACCGACATGGCCGCCATATTCGAGGTAAGAGGTAAACATCTCGTAAATGGACCGCAAGTGCTTTGTAAATCCTGATCCTAACACCTTAAGTGTATACACTCATGCAGGGCTGGGAGCCAGTGCTAGTTGAGCACGTTATGATATGTGTAAGCGAGTATATTTAGTCGAGTAGATCTAGATGGGTATATCTAGGTGAGTGTATCTAGACATGTCTAGTTGAGTATATATATATATATATATATATATATATATATATATATATATATATATATATATATATATATATATAATGTTGTTGAATATGACTCGACTTGTTGAATATGACTCACACCCCAGAAGTGACTCGAACCCATAGTGCCAGGAGCACTCTGCCGGCGTACAGGATCCCTTAACCACTCGGCGAACACGACCGAACAAAAGAGGATGGTAGCCGAGGCTATTTTCATCCCCTCGCCGGCACTCGGTTGGTAATCTTGGGCATGGTATTTGATCAAAATAGCCTAGGCTACCAACTTCTTTTGTCCAGTCGTGTTGGTCGAATGGCTAAGGGATTCTGTATGCCAGAAGAGTGCTCCTGGCAGTATGGGTACGAGTCACTTCTGGGTTGTGAGTTTTCAGTTGCTTATAGTCCTGGGGACCATTCAGGCTTGTTCGCATATATATATATATATATATATATATATATATATATATATATATATATATATATATATATATATATATATATATATGTGTGTGTGTGTGTGTGTGTGTGTGTCAGAAGACAGTCAGACACTCGAGTACATGCACTAACAAAAATACAAACAATAACTCAATTTTCTCATGAAATCAATTGCATTTATTAAAAAAATGTTAAACCCATTTTGATTAGTAAAAGCACTTTATTAAAAACAGCTTCATCACGCCTGGCAAAACATTAGCAATTTCCCTCTCCATTTGTAAATTCATTAGGTAAAACTGAAAGGAAAAAAACACCGAATAATTGTTTCGATTTTTTAACACCCATTCGTTCGTTTTCTGATAATTAATTTTTTGTTAGATGACACGAAATGCATCAGACCATCGTATAGTTGTTTGTTTGTGTTTGTGGAGGACGGAATACGCGGCGGTCATATAGCAAAAGTTTGGGATGAGTATAAAGTTGGTTGTTATTTGTATCGCATTAAATAAACATTATCATCATAACCAGTCATGTAGTGCTGGTAGCACTACACTTACTGCCATCACCCTACAGTCACCATCACTCTACAGTCACAATTACTACTACAGTCACCATTATAACTACAGTCACCATTATTACTACAGTCACCATTATAACTACAGTCACAATTACTACTACAGTCACCATTATTACTACAGTCACCATTATTACTACAGTCACCATTATTACTACAGTCACCATTATAACTACAGTCACCATTATAACTACAGTCACCATTACTACTACAGTCACCATTATTACTACAGTCACCATTATTACTACAGTCACCATTATAACTACAGTCACCATTATAACTACAGTCACCATTATTACTACAGTCACCATTATTACTACAGTCACCATTATAACTACAGTCACCATTATTACTACAGTCACCATTATTACTACAGTCACCATTATTACTACAGTCACCATTATAACTACAGTCACCATTATTACTACAGTCACCATTATTACTACAGTCACCATTATAACTACAGTCACCATTATAACTACAGTCACCATCACCCTACAGTCACAATTACTACTACAGTCACCATTATAACTACAGTCACCATTATTACTACAGTCACCATTATTACTACAGTCACCATTATAACTACAGTCACCATTATTACTACAGTCACCATTATTACTACAGTCACCATTATTACTACAGTCACCATTATTACTACAGTCACCATTATTACTACAGTCACCATTATTACTACAGTCACCATTATTACTACAGTCACCATTATTACTACAGTCACCATTACTACTACAGTCACCATTACTACTACAGTCACCATTATTACTACAGTCACCATTACTACTACAGTCACCATTATTACTACAGTCACCATTACTACTACAGTCACCATTATTACTACAGTCACCATTACTACAGTCACCATTACTACTACAGTCACCATTATTACTACAGTCACCATTACTACTACAGTCACATTACTACTACAGTCACCATTATTACTACAGTCACCATTACTACTACAGTCACCATTATTACTACAGTCACCATTATTACTACAGTCACCATTATTACTACAGTCACCATTATTACTACAGTCACCATTATTACTACAGTCACCATTACTACTACAGTCACCATTACTACTACAGTCACCATTATTACTACAGTCACCATTAATACAATCACCATCACTACTATAATCACCATTACTACAATCACAATTACTATTACAATCATCATTACTACTACAATCACCATTAATACAATCATAATTACTACTATAACCACCATTACTAACTGCTACAATAACTCTTACTACTACAAGCACTTCTGCTCGTTACGTGGGTTCTTAATTGCCCCGCCCCCCCCCCCTAGTGTGGGTAAGAGATCAAGTACTCCCAAGTCTCTCCAGATCTCATCACATAATCGTCAAACCCTCGTAGAGTTATCACAGGTGAAGCTCTACGGTTCTGGAACCTGTTGACTAGTGTGGTAAAAACTCCAGGCAGTA
>WNGS01103850.1:0-10198 GCA_020271785.1 Procambarus virginalis
GACTGATGTCCCATCACTGAAATATAAAGGGAAAAACAATTAAAAAAACGAAATGAAAAGCAGGAGAATAAAATAAAAAATAAACTATACTCACGACCAAATGAACGGTATGGTAAACAACAAAGCTAATTCCAATGCAGTGTCACAAATACATTAAATCAAATTGAAAAAATTCGAAATCTATGAAAATCAATTTATCAATGAATATTGGAAACGTTTGAAAGGAATCGTAACATATTTAGGATAGTGCGAGGCCCGCTTCTTACGTGCAGCAGATGGCGCTATTTTTCAATAGCGCAATGTTTTCACTGTCAACAAGGTGTGTGTGCCATCACACACCTGCACATTGTGTCCTGGTATGATACAGGGACGCCTTAAATGGTCATATAAGTCAGTGGTTCAAGTGGAAACACTGGAAGCGGTTCATATAGCTAAGGCTATCACTATAGCTCAGGCTATCACTTCTTATGTCCGGTCGTGATGGTCAAGTGGTTTAAGGCGTCACCTATACATACACAGTTGCGTGCTCTGGGAGTATGGGTTCGAGTCACTTCTGGGGTGAGAGTTTTCATACGCATATAGTCCTGGGGACCATTCAGGTTGTTCGCATTTATGTTCCTCACGTGTGCCCCAAAAATGAGGTGATTTGATAAAAATGCTATGCCCAGCTATAACCATTCCAAGGCGCGGTGGGGGAAGTGGTTTATATAGCCTCGCTATCAATTCCTTTGTCCGGTCGTGATGGTCAAGCGGTTTAAGGCGTCCCTTAATACCAGTTGCGTTGCTCATGGGAGTATGGTTCGAGTCACTTCTGGGCTGTGAGTTTTCATTCGCATATAGTCCTGCGAGGACCATTCAGGCTTGTTCGCTTATTATAATATATATATATATATCCTATATATTATATATATATATATATTTAATATATATATATATATATATTTATTTATATATATATATACTAACCAATTCAAACACTATTTTGCAACATAACCGTCCATAAGACCTATTTTTTTGGAGAGCATCCCTCTGTGCTCTAAAGAAAAGGATGACGTGATCAGGCCAATACCTGTGGGCAATTCTCTCCGGGTCTCGTCGCAAAGGCGAGCCGCAAGAACAGTTTTGACTGCAGCGGCCAACATGCTGAAGCACAAAACAGCTGGGTTTGGCATTACACAAGGGGTGTAGAGGCGAGCAGCCCAGCAGCTCGGGCCTTCGTCGCCAAATAACAGACGAAAAGGCCACTTATCATAGCTAGATTTCAAACATGCCTTCAATTTGGTTGCGGAGGTATGCTGTACTCCGTGCGTTCATAGTCTTCCTTCCCTCTTCCTGTCGTACATTCATGCCACAGTATGGATCTTAAGCTACTTTTTGGCGAACATGAATTTGACTCGCCGGGAGAGGCGTCCAACAGGGTGACCCCCTTGACTCCATCTTTCTTTTCTGCTTAGTCATCAAACAAGTCACGAGAGGTCTGTCCAGCGAGCTTTAACATCTGGTTCTTGCGATGATGGTACCCTACTGGTCCAAGACTCCCTCCTGGAGGACATCAGAAAAATCCAGGAGCAAGTGCAGTTTTAGCCTCACCTGACACCCCTTCTAAATGTGAAAAATATGTTCCACCGGGCATCGTAGAGAGAAATAGAGGGTTTCTGCCAAACATCCATATAACTAAACCTGAAGACAGCACACCTGGAGCTCCCCTGGGTTTGAAAGCCATCGATGAGGTCCTTGAATAGAAAATCGCCGACCTTAAGAGGATGGATGGGAGGATTGAGGATATTGATGCTCATGATGCACTCTACCTCATCACCAGATGTCTGTCCTCCCCAGGTTAACCTACTTTCTGAGGTGTTCAACCATCTACAGTAGCCAAAACTAAGTGGTATGACCGGTTACTGAAATCAATGCTAGAAAAAGCCCTTAACCTCTATTTTGATGACCTGCAGTGGAAACAACCTCTCTTCCCTAAGTACTTGGGGGCCTCGGAGTTCGAACAGCAACGCAAATCGCTGTTCCAGCCTTCCGTCCTCCTTATCAGCATCCGCGAACTTTGAAGGAAATTCTACCTGCCCACTTACATCAGCTGGCAGGTGTACATGACCCAATTTTAACGCTGTGCCACAGAGTGGGCCTCTCGTGCAGGCCCATTACCTCAACCACCATCCCCAAAAGCCCACAGGCAATCCAGCTGGGATGGCCCCATTGTAGACTAGTTGCTGCAGAGTGCCTGGGTGCTGCATCAACAGCACGACATTGCTCGCCTCACAGCAGTAGCAGCCCCTCATGCAGGGGATTTCCTGTTAGCAACCCCAATGTCGGCAACTGGCACGCGTCTCACACCACAGCCCTCTCAATTGCTGTGGCCCTCCGCCTTGCTGCCCAATCCACACCAGATATAGGTGTATTTGCGGCGAGGTGGTGGCGACAGGACCGGCCACCATGCCTACTCTGCCAAAGCACGGGAGGATGGCACTCGAGGCACACAGTGAAGTTAACGACATCATCAAGAGGAGCCTCACCACAGCTGGATGCCCAGCCGGAGAGAGCCTCGTTACCTAACGCCCCGTAACTCTGATGCTCTTATTGGTCGCTCGGATGGTATCACAGTGAACCCCTGGAAGAATGGCAAGCAGTTGGTATGGGAACTACACGTGCGTATCAACCCTGGCTAACACCTACATTGACCTCAGTGTTGGCACAACCGGTGGCGCGCTGCCACCCACAGGGAAGCAGCCAAATCCCGTAAGTATAGAAACTTGGTCACCACTACAATTTGTCCCCATTGCTTCTGAGACACTCGGCGCCTGGGGTAAAAGTGCTACCAGTTTTTTGTGAAGGAACTGGGTTCTAGGCCATTGAAACAACAAGGGACCCTAGAGCTGCCAGCTTCTTTTTCCAGCGCCTCAGCGTGGCGATACAGAGGGGAAATGCGCACTGCATCCAGGGTTCCTGCCCTCCATCTGAGGAGCTGGAGGAACTCGACAACCTATGATAACCATCTTTGTAACCTATATGTAACTCCTTTTTTGTAACACAGTTCAAATAAAGCAATATATATGTGTACATACAAAGAATGGGGGTGGTAGGAGAAGAAATATTAGTGTTCAGTGAGAAACCACAAGGTCTCCTCTGAATACGTTTTATTTTCTTCTCCGAGGCTATGGGTCCCCACATTGGCACCAGAGGTGGTACCCCTCACAAACTTTAAAAAAATAAAAAAAAAAAAAATATATATATATATATATATTATATATATATATATATATATTGTGACGGTAACGAGTTGGAAATGGGTGGTCGGCAGTCTTCCACTAGCAGGTGTCAGTGCTGGCCACATATAATATATAAAAAAGAAAAGGAAAAAAAAAAAAAGAATGACTGCGTGATTGGTAATCTGTGGTAAGGTTGGAATATAAAAGACAATAATAAAAATGGATTTTAATAACATAAAAAAACACAAATTGAAACAATGTAAAATCTTGGCTTACTGGTAAAAAATGTCAAGTGGAAAAAACATACATAAACATGAAATAGATTACGTTAATGGGGAGGAGAATTGACATACAAAAGTAAATAAAATATGAATGCTGGAATATATGCACTAACTATAAACCTCTATTTGACCACACAAGGTGAGTCACTTAGGAGTTCATAGCTTGCGAGCACACAATATTCTGGCTGGCAGAAACGCAAGGGACTCCAACAATAACTGGCGAGGACTTGTGATTGGCGAGGAGCCGGAGTGGAGTGTTGGTTGGCGGCCAATGAGGAAGCTGGATGGCCGCAAGTCGCTAGTTAGGCAGTTGAAGGGTTCGGTGCGTCGACCAGGTGCAGCAGGTGCTGGAGTCGGGGGGAGGAGGGAGTTGCTGGTACGTGTGGCTATCTTAATATGCACGTTTAGCCACTACAAAACGTATCTTGTATATTGATGAGGACAGGATGAGTCACAGAAATAGCAGGCTAAATCTCTGATAAGAGATTATCGTCACAATAATATATATATATATATATATATATATATATATATATATATATATATATATATATATATATATATATATATATATATATATATATAATATATATATATATATATGCGAACCAGCCTGAATGGTCCCCAGGACTATATGCGAATGAAAATTCGCATTTTATATTCATATATATTTATATATATATATATTTTTATATTCATATATATATATATATATTATATGTAGTATATATATATATATGTATATTATATATATATGTATATATATATATATATATATATATATATATATATATATACATATATATATATATATATATATATATATATATATATATATATATATATATATATATATATATATATATATATATATATATATATATATATATATACTTCCACGAGGAACTCTGTGAAGACCTTAAACGCAAAGTAAACAAAACAATTACTGCAATCAACACAAAGAAAGATAGTGTGCATTTCACTAAACTCTAGGGCGACTATGGCTTAGGATATGCATATGGCAATGTTAAGACACACAAAGCAGGTAACCCACTACGCCAATAATCAGCCAAATACCAACTCCAACTTATCACCTGGCAAAAAGATTAACGAACTCCTAACTCCATACACTCCAAGTAAGTATAGTCTACAATCATCAGCAGATTTCCTAGAATTAATCAAATCTACTCAGCAAGAGGGAATCATTGCTTCCCTGGACATCGAATCACTATTTACCAACGTCCCAGTCGACACAACCATAGGAATGATACTGGACAGAGTATACAGAGACGAGAGCACCCCCAAATTAGACATACGTGAGCCACACTTGAAGAGTCTTCTCGAAGCATGTACAAAGGAAGCCCCCTTCATCAGTCTACAAGGAGATATGTATCTACAAATAGACGGAGTAGCAATGGGCTCCCCCTTAGGAATTTTATTTGCTAATTTTTATATTGGAACCATCGAAGACGAGTCTTCAGTAGCAGAGAAAAACCAACTGTATATTGCCGTTATGTAGATGACATATTCGTCATAGTAAAAGACTCAGATGAACTAATTGATCTAAAAAGCCATCTAGAGAGAGACTCAGTACTCTGATTTACACACGAAAATAGTGAAAATAACAGTCTGCTATTCTTGGATGTACTAATAACAAAAGCAGGAACCTCTTTAAGCACCAACGTATATACCAAGCCCACCAACATAGGATTATGCCTGAACGGTAGAAGTGAGTGCCCCCAAAGATACAAAGCCAGTGTTCTCAATGCTTATATTCGTCGAGCGCTTACCCACTGCTCCGAATGGAGCAACGTGAGTAGAGAGTTTGAAAGAGTAACTCAGGTATTGGTGAACAACGGATATAGCAACGCGGAAATAAACGCTGCTATAAGAAGACACTTGGACCGATGGTATAATCCTGAACCTAGAGCAGAAACCACAATACCTCCAATAAAATTATATTACAAATCAACCATGCACAGTGAACATATAAAAGAAGAAAGAAATAATCCGTAAAGGAGTAAAAAGCACTACTCCTAACCAAAACATAAACCTGATCATATTCTACAAAACCAAGAAGACTTCCTAACTCCTTATCAAAAACAGCCCGAAGCCGACGGAGCTGTTTCCCTACAGCAGTCAAGCGTTGTATACATGTACACTTGCCCCCACGAAGGATGTAACCTTCAATCTAAGTACATAGGTATGACGTCGACCAAGCTGACGAGGCGTTTGACATGTCATCTTCAATCCAGTGCCCTCAGGAATCACATGAGACAAGCCCATGACATCACCATAACAAGAGAAATGTTGAACAAAAATACATGCATAATAGACAAAACCCAAGATGCAAGAAGATGACAAATTCTTGAAGCAATTCACATAAGAATAGTATGGTACCTACCATGAACACCCAAATCACGAATCTATTTACTCTACTCCACCATGAGAGTAAGGACAAGACCAGAACATAACGATGCCAACACAGAAGACAATGTTCAACATAACAGGCCAATTACACCTGATTAATTTTTGTATGTAGATAGGAGCTGCCTCGTATGGTCAATAGGCCTTCCGCAGTTACCTTTATTCTTATGTTCTTATGTGCTTCATCCCCCATTTATCCCTTCAACCCGTCCTCGCAAATTCGTATAGTCAATATTGACTTATTAAATACGTGCATAGGTGACATACTAAACATAATAGTTTACCTTGAAAAGCTTCATAGAAAACACCGACATTACCTAACCTTGGTAGTATGTTAAGAAAGCATCTTATAACTTCGTAATTACAATTGTTACTTAACCTATTATAGGTATACGTTAAGTAATAATTGTAATTCCGAAGCAATATGATGCTTATGTTAACATACTAACAAGGTTAGGTAAGGTCGGTGTTTTCTATGAAGCTTTTCAAGGTAAACTATTATGTTTAGTATATCACCTATGCACGTATTTAACAAGTCAACATTGACTATACGAATTTGCAAGCACATATGAGCATATATGTGCTACGACATATGAGCAACACACGCTGTAATCTCCAAAAGTTCTTCACCAATTGCTATGAAATTTTGATACAACTTTCCATCCGAATATGTGCGTGTTTTTATATACCTACTATAGAGATAACACACCTGTGACAGGTAAAAATATGTTTTTTTTAAACATCTGTTGTATGCAAAAGCAACAAACACCATACTATATATGATACGATTCCATTTAAATGTTTCCAATTGCATTGTTAAATTGAAATTTATAGATTTCGATTTATTTTCATTTTGATTTAATTATTTTGTGTGACATCACATTGGAATTGAGCTGTGTTGTTTACCATACAGTTCATTCATTTCGTGACAATAAGTATAGATACCACACTCTAACAGATATCATCATGCTTTTTTTGAAAAAAAAAACAGTGCCATCTGTTGCACGTAAGAGCAACACACGCTATACTAAATATGTTACGATTCCATTTCAATGTTTCCGATTTCATTGGAATATTGAATTTTCACAGATTTCGATTGATTTTCATTTTGATATAAATATTTTGTCGGACATTGCATTGGAATTGAGCAGTGTTTTTTCTTATCATACTGTTCATTTGGTGAATATGGTTTATCGTTTTATTTAAAAAAAAATTTCATTTTGTTTTTTAGCTGTTTTTCTTATATTTCAGTGATGGGAACATCAGATCATTTGATGTTCCCAATTTTCTGATGGGAACATTAGATCATTTGGGAATGCATCGGATGAGGGAGTGGGGAATGGGGGGAGGACGAGGGTACAGTGGAGAGGGTAATAGTGGGGAGGACGAGGGGACGGAGGAGTTGGGAGTAGTGGGGACAAGGGGACAGGAGAATGGAGAATGGTGGGGAGGACAAGAGACCAGGGGAGTGGGGGGTTGATGGAAGGACGAGTGGATGGGGAGTGGGAGATGGTGGGGAGGACGAGGAGACGGTAGAGTAGGGAATGGTGGCGAAGACTGAGAGACAGGAAAGGTTGCTGTGGCTGGGTACAGCTAGTATTTATATAAGGTGTTTGGGTTTAGGGGCTGTAACTCGAACCAACTCAAATTGTCAATAAATGACAATTAGAATGTGATGTAAAATGGGGCAGTGCTACAGAATGAGGAATGATGTTAACGGCAAGTGTAATTAGACAAATAACTGTATTCAGCGACTTACTAATACACAGCCACCCACTTTATGTTAATTCAAGAGTGTCACCTCAAATCTGTCAAACACCACTTTTTCTGTAGGCCTCAAGGCCCACATCTCTGAAGGTGTTAAGAGACACAAGGTCTCGACCTCCTGGACAGGTAGTCAACAACAGTGAACTAACCTGAGAGACTTCGTGCACACTCTTGGCAAATATCAAAACACTTCACCAACACAATTCATCAACATATGTAAATATGTACACAACAATGTCAAAAGACTCACCACAAAAATAATACTAAAAGTAATTACTTGACTTTAGCAAATGGTACTAAGACACACAACAACAACAACAACAACAATAATTGCTTTACCAAACAATGTCACTAAGACAATCAACTGCGTTAACATACGTCACTTGGACGGCAATCAAAACAAATACAATTAGCAATTAATAACGCAGTTAATTTATGTTAATTAATTAATTAACCACAATTATAAAAATACTGTCACATAGACAATCAACAAATCAATTAACACTTAATGACACTATAACTCAGACAAGTGTGAAATCAAAGACTATTACGTTATTCACTTAATTACATTAATTACTTAATAATGTAATCCCTTAATTATGTTAATCACTTAAATACGTTATCACATAGTTATATTAATCGCTTAATTACGTTAATCACATAATTACGTTAGTCAATTATGTTAAT
Organism: Procambarus virginalis; assembly: GCA_020271785.1. Classification (NCBI taxonomy): domain Eukaryota; kingdom Metazoa; phylum Arthropoda; class Malacostraca; order Decapoda; family Cambaridae; genus Procambarus; species Procambarus virginalis. Next base: position 8,381 of record WNGS01103850.1, read on the forward strand.
CTCTTTCTTTAATCGCTTAATTTCTTTAATTTATTGTTTAAAACGTAGACGAAACAATCATTAACAACTTAATACACTGTCAACCGACAGCTCTCAATCAATGAAAATAATGACTTCACTAATTACATTAATGACTTTACTAATTACGTTAATGAATAACTTACCGAGATGTCCTTGTGACAATCCAACACCACGCGCTTATTATATCAAAATGAGACTTAATGACAATATTAGCGCGCCACAACCGCTAATTACCCACTGACGAGCCACTGAGACAAGCGTAGTGTCCCTTCCCTCGCATTACCTGTAGCCAGATGCTAACAGCCTATATCTCAAATGTGTTTATAATAAATTGTTCACACTCTCAATACGTCAGTCCAACTACTTGGGCTGGACGGTAGAGTGAAGGTCTCGCTTCATTCAGGTCGGCGTTCAATCCCCCGACTGTCCAAGTGGTTGGACACCATTAGCCCCCCTCACCCCATCCCATCCCAAATCCTTATCCTTTTTTTTGCAGGGATATTCCTGCGCGGGCCCTAAGCTTCTGGCTGGCCCACTGGGCGGGCCCTAAGCCTCTGGCTGGCCCACTGGGCGGGCCCTAAGCCTCTGGCTGGCCCAGTGCGCGGGCCCTAAGCCTTTGGCTGGCCCACTGTGCGGGCCCTAAGCCTCTGGCTGGCCCACTGGGCGGGCCCTAAGCCTCTGGCTAGCCCACTGCGCGGGCCCTAAGCCTCTGGCTGGCCCACTGCGCGGGCCCTAAGCCTCTGGCTGGCCCACTGCGCAGGCCCTAAGCCTTTGGCTGGCCCACTGGGCGGGCCCTAAGCCTCTGGCTGGCATACTGCGCGGGCCCTAAGCCTCTGGCTGGCATACTGCGCGGGCCCTAAGCCTCTGGCTGGCCCACTGGCGGGCTCTAAGCCTCTGGCTGGCCCACTGGGCGGGCCCTAAACCTCTGGCTGGCCCACTGCGCGGGCCCTAAGCCTCTGGCTGGCCCACTGCGCGGGCCCTAAGCCTCTGGCTGGCCCACTGGGCGGGCCCTAAGCCTCTGGCTGGCCCACTGGGCGGGCCCTAAGCCTCTGGCTGGCCCACTGTGCGGGCCCTAAGCTTCTGGCTGGCCCACTGGGCGGGCCCTAAGCCTCTGGCTAGCCCACTGCGCGGGCCCTAAGCCTCTGCCTGGCCCACTGCGCGGGCCCTAAGCCTCTGGCTGGCCCACTGCGCGGGCCCTAAGCCTCTGGCTGCCCACTGGGCGGGCCCTAAGCCTCTGGCTGGCCCACTGCACGGGCCCTAAGCCTCTGGCTGGCCCACTAAGTGTTGCTTGTTTCTGTTTTACTTGGGCGGAGTATGAGTATTTATGACTCGTATGGTCGCTTCAGTGAGATTTTGCCATATGCGTTTAACAACTTCTTCTGCTCTGTTGAATCTAAGTTGAAATCTTAATGGGTTTGTAACTGTGCACTGTGTTAGGTAATGTTCCAGTGGTCTGTCGGGCATTTCTCCAGTGTTGACATTTCCTCTCATCTTCCGGAACCTGTAAGGCTATTTCCCATGCACATGGGTATCCAAGCCTGATGTGATGTAAATGTTCTTCTGTTGCCTACTGCTCTCTTTCATCAACTAAGTGGTTCGTAGTTGGTTGAATTCTTTACCAACCCGCAGATCCTGATGTTGCAACTGCTGTGTTGTGGTCACTGTACATCTTTTGCATTGCTGTGTTTCTATTACTTTCTTAATCTGTGATAGATTCTGTGATATGTAATGTCAACATTTCTTCTCTTAGTTGCAAGTTTTGCAGCTTCGTCTGCAATGTCATTTCCTATTATTCCC
>WNGS01103860.1:0-10945 GCA_020271785.1 Procambarus virginalis
GTGCAATGGTAGTGGTTTGCAAAAGTTAAAATGTCCAGTTTTGTGTAAACGGCTCCTCGGGTTAGTTAGGTTGGGGCACTTTAGTACAGTTTCTTGACGTAGAGAACGCTGGTGAGTAATATTCTGTAATATTCATGTGTAGCATTGCGAAATATGTTGAGTATAAGGCCTTTTGTTTATTGTTAATGCCGGAATACGGAGCTCGGTATAAGGATCTTTAAATTTATTGTTAATATTCGACTTTAGATGAGAAATATCTTGGGTCAGTCTCGAAGGTATAGTACTTTCCACCATCTAGGTGGAATAACTTCAGGAAAGTCATCACTTATAGCCATCAGTCATCACTGTAGTTTTCTGAAGGAACTTGCAATGCATTTATACTCATTGCAGATCCTGTTATACGACTAGTATCGTTTTATGAAAACGTTATATATCTGTCCATTGTCAATTATATCAATGTATATAAGCTGGTCTCGCCCATTTTTTTTTTTTATTCGCCTGTCTGCCAATAGTTTTGGATTGACACTTTTCAATGTTTCCATATCATGCTTTCTAAGGGAGTCTTTCAAAGTACCTTGTCCGTACTTTCTAAGTACATTGTCCCATTGTCATTGCAGCCGGTATAATAGCTTTAAATAAAAAGTGGGTAGCTTTGTACTAAGCCTGGTAAAAAACTTAATGCCTCCCCTCGCCTTGCATACCATCCATGGGAAACCTTGATATCATTTAACCCTCCGCCTGTGGCTAAGCGGACAGAACACTGAACGCGTGATCCTGTGGTTTCGGGTTCGATCCCGGTGCCAGCGAGAAACAATGGGCAGCGTTTCTTTCACCCTGATGCACTTGTTACCTAGCAGTAAATAGATACCTGGGAGTGAGTTAGCTGTCACGGGCTGTCTCTTGGGGGTGGAGGCCTGGTCGAGGACCGGGTCGCGGAGACACCGAAATCATCTCAAGATAACCTCAAGACGACTGAGGTGCGATAAATCTCCCTATCTCCTCAACTGATGGTTAAACAAAACTGACCCTCATGTTTAATAATCAAGAAATGGCACAAATTTATCTAGAAATTTAAACCCACTGATATATAATGAAATACAGCAATTGAACATCCTTTTTTCAAAATATACAGGTTTGCCGTTTTGATCAGTCAATTTATTACGAATGCCATCAATACCACTAGTATTTAAAGGTTTATATAATTTTCTGTGAATGACATTACTTTGAAACGAAACATTAAAGATGTTTATCATCTGATTCCCAAACATGGTAGGTTGAACTTTATCACAATATACTCACACAAAATCTATACCACCCTCAAGCCTTGAATGATAATAGTGCACATCTTGTACACTGTCCCTGCCATTAAGTATTTTCTTAAAACCAAAAGATATGTTTTATCCATTTTAGCTCTAATTATTTACTATATTTCTACCAAATGATAAAGCTATGCGAACTACTATTTTACGATCTTTCGTAGTTAAAGATTTCATCTTCGAATCACTAAATACAGTATTAGACTTCATTAGATTTATGCTCGATTCGTATTCATATATATTGATCGGGGAAAATTATATTTAAATGCGTCTCCCATTAACCTTAGTGAGCCTCTTGAAAATATATCTGCAATTTCTTTATTTAAAATATTAACAAACTCGCTGCCGTTATTGTTTGGAAAAAATATTTGAATTTGAGATTTATTCATAGTACTCAAATCGTTAAATTATTATTACAGATCAAAAGTAGCACTAAAATGACTTTCTTAGTCGTCTTCATAACGACAAAATAAGAGAACAAGAATATATTCTTCAAGCACATTAAGTAATTTTTTATTATGGTCAAACGGCAGTTGATTATGTAATCTATTCTCAAAAGGGTGTGGAGCATTTTTTTTTATACATCCATATCCGAGTTCCTTGCTGCGTAAATGATTAAAATAAACGAAAACACACAATCTTTAACTTGCTTTTAATATGATACCTATTGATACCTTTTATATGATACACTGATTTTTTCGTATCTGCATTTCTAAACAAATCTAAGTGTTGATGCCAGAAAAAAGTAAATTTGCTGTGGGCAATTTATCTCCCAGAAATAATTACGCTCTTGGAGTGCACATCTTACCCGTGTCAACAATATTGAGAACAGTAACTGGAGACAGGATGTTCCCATCCTCATCCCACTTTACAAGCCCGGTTCTATTGAAAATAATTTAAGAGGGAGATGGCAAAATCATAATCCTTAAGCTTTAATCTTAAATGATTCATAAACGGATTTCTCACTACTGGTTCTCTACACTTACAGCTGTTAGCTTCTGCTGATCAATAACTTTTTGAGGTACAAGATAGAATTTTCATTATTCCTTATTAAATAGCTTTGAAACAAGATTTATAGCTATAGGGTAGTAATATTCCCAATAAATTACCTCCTGTTTTACTTGTTAAAATTTGCTTACCGAGTGAAATAGCCGCCGCCTTACAGCAAATGTTCTGTATTTATGAAATCTTTTTAAATTGGCTTACCAACTCTAATTTTATTGAAGAAATTATTAAATATTTCTGAAACAATGCTGTTTTTATATTTATGAATTAACTTTTTTCTCGGGAGTGGCGGGGGGATAATTATGTTTAGCTAATAGTGCAATAAATCCTCGATACTTGCTAACTAATGGCTTCATAGTTTCATAGTCATTTGAGCTCGTCCACTGATCAAATGACTATCGTAGCCGACGTATCTAACTTTATATGAAATGGTATTTCCAATTATGTTTACTTGTTATACTCTCAATATATCAAATGTATCTGACAAGTAGGTTGGTCAGATTATATTGGTCAGCAATTATAGGTGGTGGTTAAAAACCACCTTCTATAATTGTATTTTTTAAATCCTTTAGATTATATAACTATACAGGTTATTATGTATATACATACAAGCAATAGTAAAAATTTTTGGTTGTCTGCTGATAACCCTTTAAACTGTGAAATGCAATCCAATAATGTCATTCGTACTGTATCACGCACACAGAAGATTACTTACGCACAATGTAGTCTGTCGTTCACCTTAATGCATCAGCATAAACTGTCTGGCCGAGTCCTCCTGGAGCTGCCGTGGGGTACAGACGTGTCGTCTGGCCTCTGGTGGTTTGGGGTGTTTGCCGTTTTCGTCACCAGAGGGGGTGTGGGCGTTTCTGCCCCCCTCCCCCCCCCCCCTGCTGTTGCTGCTGGCTGCGTGTTGACGTGGCGAGCTTGCCATGGATGGTCCCCTTCCTTCTATCAAGCGCGTGAACTCCGTGGGCCTGGAGTTCACTGGTCGTGCTGGATATACGGAGATAGCCATGGTTATGTGCGACATGCTTCGTGTCCCTGTGATGGCCATTTACGGTATTGAGCTTGTGACTGCCCATCGGGTTGTCATCAAGTTTGTGACGGAGGAAGTGTACCGTGATTTCCTCAGTCGTTACGAGGGACGCTCATTGTCGCTGCCGGATGGTGCCGGCTCTGTCTCTATCTCCGACCGTAGTGGTGCGCTGACTTATGGCAGTGTGCATGGGGCGCCCCTGGAGTTTCCCGAGGATCTTCTCCGGCGTTACTTTCAGCGGTTTGGGGCGGTCGTCAGTGTGCGGGTCAACACGCTCTCCTCAGGGAGGTATGCAGGTAGGCGGACGAACGTTCGCACCTTGGGGATGCGCCTGCGGTCGGATATTCCATCTTCGGTCCGGCTTCTGGGGTGCTACATCCGGGTGTACTATGCCCGGCAGCCTCGTACCCGTTTCCGGTGTGGCCTGTTGGGGCATCAGGCTGCCGGGTGCGATGCGGCTCCGGTTGCTCAAGTCAACTTGTTCCGGGAAGAGGATTTCCCTCCGCTTCCCCTGGACGAGGCCTCCAGGGATGAGGTGACCGACCCGCTCGTTGTTGAGGCTCCCCCAGCGTCGCCAGACGTTCCCCGGATGTCGCCGACCCTCCTCAGGATGTTGCGATGCCGTCGGTTGATACTCCTGCTCCTGTCCCTGCTGCTCCCGTGGGCCTTCCTGATGCTCCCTCCTCCCCGTCTGCTCACCCGTCTTCAGCGGCTGCGCCTGGCCCTGCATCCTCGCCTCGGGTCCCGGCTGTGCTGGGTGCTGGGGTGGCTGTGGGGCCTCCTGTTGTGTGTGGTCCGGTTCCCCCTGTGGTCGAGGCTGCTGCCGTTTTGCGGCGGGCGTCAGTGCGTCCGGCTAGTGGTGCCCGTGTTTCTGGGTCGGCTTCTGGCTCTGACGATCTCAGGCCGGTGCCCAAACGTTCCCGGCATTCGTCGTCTACCTGGGCCGATGTTGGGGAATTTAGTGACTGAGTCCTCGGGTGTGGATGGAGTGGTTCCGGATACGTCGCTGGCTCCGCAGTTTGTGGTGGCGGAAGTCCATGCGCCTGCTGACATTGGTGTCCGTGTCTCGGGTGTGCCTGCTGTTCCTTCTCCGCCGGGGGCCTCTCCGCGGTGGGAAGTGGTGGCCTCAGCTGCCAGGGAAGGTGGGGTTGATGGGTCTGGGCGTGGCCTGGTGGTGACCTTGCGGAAAGATGTGCGCAGTTCGGTTTCCACGCGGTCGTCCGGTGGTGTGCCCGTGGGCGCTGGTGCCCCTGTGGTGGTGCCTTCTGCCAGGCTCCCTCCTTGGAGGTTGACCGTTGGGCACTTGGGAGACGTGTTACCGGAGTCTGTGATGCCGTTGGGTCACTGGTCGCGGATTGCCGAGTTACCGATCTGCGATGAGGCGCTGGACTTTCTGCGTGGGGCGATTCCCTTGGTGTGGGAGCATGTACCGGTCACTCGGTTCCGGTGTGATACTATTTGGGTGCCCTGTTTGCGAGTGTTTGTGGCCAACGTCCCGGAGGAGATGGCGTCCCCGGTGGATAGTCAGGGCCCTTGGCAGTGGTTACGATGGGAGGCATTCCATGTCAGATTGCCTCGGGACGAGTTTCCGGGCAAATACGTCAGGTGATTTTATACTTTGTGCTGTGTGCCCTTCTGGCTGTTTGTTTGCCTTCTGGTAGTTTGTGCCCGTGCCTCTCCCGTTGTTTGTGGCGAGGCGGGTGGTTTGGTGTGTGTGTGTTGGTCTTCATGTATTTATTTAGTGTTGTTACCGTGCCCTATGTGTTTTTATTTTATGCTTACGTGTTGTGTTTCTTTTATTTTTCTTTGTTGTTATTGGCTTATTGTGTGGTGTGCATTCTTATTGTATTTTTTATAATAATTCATTTTGTTCCTTCTGTTGTGTTTTGTTCTCGGTCCTTCAGGCCGGTGTTTGTTTGTTGTTGTGTATGTAACTATGTTTTTTCTTGATTGCATGTTATGCATCTTGATGTTTGTTTTGTATTATACTGTTTTGTTTTGACATGTTCCTGTGCTTGTTGTTTGCCATTGTTTTCTATTTTGTGTCGTGTTGTCTGCTGTGTTTTTTCAATGCATTTATCGAGTTTTGTATTTTGTTGTACTGTGCTCTCGGCCCTTCTGGCCGGTGGTTTTTTGTTTTGTTATGTTTTCTATGTTCTTGATTTGTTTTATTGTATTTAAATTGCATGCTTTGCATGTAAAAATAAATACAAAAAAAACTGTCTGGCCACATCTTTGGGTAATAATACATGTACTTCCCTAGGCATTTTCTCCTTTAATCCACTATGCGATGTTCTGTTATGTTTTAACGATAACAGGCAGGACATTTATATGTTAATGAATTGTGCGTTGTTAAATATTTATATCTTGTGTGACGGTAAGTAGTGGAGTATGGTGTTCGGCAGTCTTCCACTGGCAGATGTTAATGCCAGGTCACACATAAAATAAAAAAAAGGTAAAAAAAAAGGGAAAAAAAAGAATGACTGCTTGTTTGATAATCTGTGGTAAGGTAAGGGAAGAGACATGAAACACAATAATAAACAATGATATTTATTAACACTAAAAACAAATTGAAATAAAGGCAATACCTTGGCTTAAGGGTGCAAGACAACAAGTGGAAAAATAACTGAACATAAAAATGAATTACGTTAAAGGGAGGAGAAATGACATACAATAATAAGTAAAAATAATATATAGTGCTGGGAATATATGCGCTAGCTATAAGCCTCTACTTGATCACACGAGGTGAGTCAAATAGGTGTTCATAGCGTGAGAGCACGAGATATTCTGGCTGGAGAACTGCTGGGCGGTCCTGACATTGCCTTGGCGAGGAATGTGGTTGGCTTAGGACTGAAGTGGTGTGTTCTCGAACGGCCAATGAGAATGCAGGATGACCAGTAACAGGTAGTTTGGCTGGGACTGTAGCAGTTGAAGTGGTCGGCGCGCGACCAGGTGTGCAGGAGAGGGGGGGGAGGAGGGAGTTGCAGGTGCGTGTGGCTGTCTTGATATATACGTTTAAGCCACTTTAAAACGTATCTTGAATATTGTTGAGAACGTGACGAAGGAAAGGAAGAGCAGGCTAAATCTCTGGGAAGAGATTATCGTCACAACTCTCACCCAAAGCCTGCGGTTCTGGTGGAGTCACGTTCACGGGAGGTAGAGTGGGAGGTGGAGCTGCCTCTACCTCATGCACTCTGGAGAGGGCGTCAGCGATGATGTTATCAGGCCCCTTGATGTAGCAGATCTTTAAATTGAAGCCTTGAAGATATAAAGCCCATCGCAGCAGACGTTGGTTATTGAATTGGGCTTGATGTAGGAATCGTAGAGGGTTGTGGTCCGAATAGATGGTAGTGGACCTAGCACCTTGCAGATATGGTGCAAAGTGTTGCAAGCTCAGGACGATGGAGAGGAGTTCCTTTTCTATAGTGCTGTAGTTTTTCTGATGAGGCTTTAACTTGTAGCTGACAGGTAGAACCTCCTCGCCTCGTTGCTGCATTAAGACGCTACCGATGCCGGTACCACTGGCTTCGACGTGGAGGATGAAAGGCTTCGTTGTATCTGGCGAGGCGAGAATAGGATTAGAACAGAGGAGGAATTTGAGTTGTTCGAAGGCAACGGTTTGCTTCCTGGTCCAATTATACCGTTGCTTGGGACTGGTTAAGGCAATTAAGGGTATTGTAACAGTGCTAAAGTTCCTCACAAACCTACGGTAATAAGAAGCAAGACCAAGGAAGCGCAGGAGCTGCTTCCTGGTACTAGGCTGTGGATACTGTTGGATGGCTTGAATATGGATATTTAACGGAGCTAGGCTGCCACTCCCTATAACATGACCCAGATACCGCACTTTACCTTTCGCGAAGGTGGACTTGCCAAGATTGATGGTGAGGCCGGCTTTCAGGAGCTTGGCGAACAATCGTTGTAGCTGGAGCAGGTGTTCGCTCCAGGTGTTGGATGCTACAACGATATCATCCAAGTAGGCGTAGGTGTTGTCCAAGCCTGGATGACGCGGTTGACAGCTCTCTGAAAGGTGGCTGGGGCATTGCAGAGTCCAAAGGGAAGCCGGTTATATCTGAAAAGTCCGAAGGGGTGATGAAAGCAGACAGTTCCTTAGCTCGCTCCGTTAAACACACCTGATAATAGCCCTTGAGTAAGTCCACTTGAGACAGGTAGCAGGCATTACCAATGGCATCAAGGATATTATCCATCCTAGGTAACGGGTATGCGTCCTTCACGGTGACACTGTTTAATTTCCTATAGTCCGTGCAAAGACGGATTTTGCCGTGAGGTTTGGGTACCAGGATGCATGGTGAGGCCCAGGGGACTCACAGGGGGTAGCCAGTCCATGGTCCAAGAGATACTGTACCTCAGCACGCATGACTTCCGTTTTGCTAGGGCTGATTCGGTAGAACGGTTGGCGAATCGGCTGGGTGTCAGGTAGCAGTTGGATGTCGTGCCGAGTCACAGTACACTCTTGGGGATCATCTCGAAACAACTCCTGATGTTCTCTGATGAGGTTGATGAGTGAAGCACTATTATCGTCCTGAAAATGATTGTGAAGGTCAGTAAGGATTTCCGAATTAGAAAGCGCTGTCTCAGTGTCAGTGCTTTCGGAAGGAGAAGCAGGGAAGGTCTCACTGTGGCTGTATGGACCTGTAAATGAGGTGAAGTTGGTTAACACAGTGGGAGGAACCCATGATAGAGCTTGAGCAGATTGATGTGGCACAGCTGGGTCTTCCGCCGCCTATCGGGGGTCTCGAGAACGTAGTTGAAGTTGTTCCGGCACTCTTTAACACGGTAGGGTCCTGAGAACCTGTTCTGTAAAGGAGAACCTGGGATAGGGAAATAGGCAAGAACTAAGTCTCCCGGTTTAAACTTCCTTACTTGGCAGTGCTGGTCGTAACGAGTCTTCATCCTCTCCTGGGCTTTCTGTAGGTTGTTGCTGGCAAAGGAATGGACCCTCTCTAGAATGTGTCGAAGGTTTTGAAGATATTGGGGCACATTCTGATGCTCACTGAAGGTGGCATCACGTAGAGAATCCTTGAAAGCCTTGAGAGGTGTACGGCACTTACGTCCGTAGAGCATCTCATAAGGAGATACTCCTAGTGACTCGTTGGGAAGACTTCTGAAAATACACATGATGAGATCAAGTTGCCTATCCCAATCCTTTGAGGTCTCATTACAAAACTTTTTAAGAGTGCCTTGATAGTCTGATGACTACGTTCAAGAGAACCCTGTGAAGCAGGATGATAGGGGCTGGACAGTACCTGTTTGATGTTGAACTCCTCCAGAGTCCGTTTGAAGAGATCACTGGTGAAGTTGGTACCACAGTCGCTCTGAATCTCCCTCGGAAATCCATACTGGGTGAAGATTTTCAGTAGATTCTTCACCACTGTAGCAGCTGTAATATTTTTCACTGGAACTGCTATCGGGAATCTGGTGGTAGGACACAGGATGGTTAAGATATAGGCGTTGCCGGCAGTGGTCCGAGGCAAAGGACCAACACAGTCAATAATAAGTCTGTGGAATGGTTCCTCAGGCACCTGGATGGGTATCAGGGTGCTCTGGGAACTGAAACATTGGGTTCCCGGCTTTCTGGCACACGTGGCATTGTTGCACAAACTGTTTTACGTCATTAACCATACCTGGCCAGTAGTAGTCTTGGCGAATCCCATGGTATGTCTTGTTAAACCCGTAGTGTGATAGAGCTCCGTGGGCCAGGTGTAGAATCGTGGGCCGCAGGCTGGTAGGAATCACTAGTTGTTCAATGTTTGCCCAATCGTCCTCGTCCTTCAGTTTACTGGGTCTATACCTGCGATAGAGTAATTCGTTCTCCAAGAAGAACCCAGGAACACTGTCGGATTGGGTCTCAGCCTGAAAGAATAATGGTGTCAAGGTAAGATCTTCTCTCTGTAACTTACGGAACTCCAAAGCGGTCAGATTAGGGGGTAGTTTCGAAGGGTCTTGAGGGACAGCGGTAGCAGTAGAGTCAGCTGGCTGTGGTCGTGCAGCTTGAGCACGGGTGGTCACCATAACAGGAGGAGAAACTTCATCACTCTCTTGAACCTTGGCTGGAACATGCTTAAAAATCGGGTTATCCAACACAGAGTTGCTCACCTGGGATATGTCCTTGACGATCAAGTTGGTCGGTTGTTGGTCTTCTGCCAAGTCGTTGCCAGGAGAAGTTGCACTCCAGGCATGGGAAAAGGCTTTTCCCTGACGGCGACTTGGACTTCACCGGTCACGAAGGGACAATCCAGGTGGACTCTGGCAAGAGGATAAGGAGTAGTAGCAGTAAGGTCAGTGATGAAGACAGTCTCTCCTGTGTAGGCGACGTTGGGCACAGCTGATTTCAAGACGATCGATTGTAGAGCCGCTGTGTCTCTCAAGATCTTAAGTCCGAAACGTCCCTCTGAATCTGAACCGTGGGTAGAGATAGTTCCTGGATATAGATGTTTGCTAAAGAGAGACAGATCATTAACATGAACACCAATATTCATTACAGGCTTACCGGACTTAGGGGGAGTAGGTTTGGCTTAGTGGGTTCTGTGTTACCTTTAGATTGGGACTTACCACATTTTTATGGTATGTCCATAGAGTCGACAATACCTACAGTACAGTTGAGAGGTACCTTGATCTGGGCTCGCTTTCTCGTAACTGTACCAAGACTTCTTACTGGTAGGTTCTGGTGTCAGCCGGTGGATGAGGCTGTAAGTGTCAGCTGACTTCGCGCATTTCACCAAATCGGTCTCTTCTTTGTCTGCTAAGTATAGGCGGACAGGAGGAGGTACACGCCTCAAGAATTCTTCAACCAACATGAGGTTGACAAGCTCTGGAAAAGTAGAGACATGTGCTGCCTCCAGCCATTTCATGAAATATCTCCGTTTGGTGTTAGCAAATTCTAAGAAGGTGGTGGTACTTGCCTTGATTAGTCACGGAACTTTCGTCGGTAGCTCTCGGTGGAGAGAAGGTAGGCGTCCAACACAGCTTGCTTCAGGGTGGTGTAGTCGTTTTCCGATGCCAAAGTGCTGAGTGTGACTGCTGCTCTACCTGTTAAATGTACTCGGAGAAGGGTAGCCCATTGGTCGTCAGGCCAACTAAGTTGATTAGCAAGGGTCTCAAAAGTAGTGAAGAAAACATCAACCTCCGTTTCTATGAACGGGGGCATTAACTTACTTGCATGGGAGACATTGAAACTGGAGGAAGACTAGCTGCAGCTTGTTGGAGTTGAGCTTGGTGTGTAGCGTCCATCGTGAGTTCTCTGTTACGACATTCTAGAGCTGTTTCTGCCTGCCGTTTGTCGTGTTCACGCTGCATTTCTAGTTGTCGTTGTCTTACTTCAAGTTGTACTTTTTCACGCTCTTTGAATAAGGCCAACTCACGTTCACTTTCTTCTTTCTTCAGTTGCGGCCTCTCTCTCTCTTTGAGGTGGATTTCCTTTCTTGTTCTTCTTTCTGAGAGGGGGCAGCTTCACGCTCTCTGGATTGCAGCTGCTTCTGTTGTTGCTCCCGCTCGATCGTTGCGAGCTCGATTTTGAGTTTAATTGCCGTCAAATCTTGCTTATCTGAAATGGTATATTGTTCGTGAGTAT
>WNGS01103870.1:0-11087 GCA_020271785.1 Procambarus virginalis
CCCTGGCGCCTCATGCTGTCCATCCCTGGCGCCACATGTTGTCCATCCCTGGCGCCTCATGCTGTCCATCCCTGGCGCCTCATGTTGTCCATCCCTGGCGCCACATGTTGTCCATCCCTGGCGCCTCATGTTGTCCATCCCTGGCGCCTCATGTTGTCCATCCCTGGCGCCTCATGTTGTCCATCCCTGGCGCCACATGTTGTCCATCCCTGGCGCCTCATGTTGTCCATCCCTGGCGCCTCATGTTGTCCATCCCTGGCGCCTCATGTTGTCCATCCCTGGCGCCTCATGTTGTCCATCCCTGGCGCCACATGTTGTCCATCCCTGGCGCCACATGTTGTCCATCCCTGGCGCCTCATGCTGCCCATCCCTGGCGCCACAAGCTGTCCATCCCTGGCGCCTCATGCTGCCCATCCCTGGCGCCTCATGCTGTCCATCCCTGGCGCCTCATGTTGTCCATCCCTGGCGCCACATGCTGTCCATCCCTGGCGCCTCATGCTGTCCATCCCTGGCGCCACATGCTGTCCATCCCTGGCGCCTCATGCTGTCCATCCCTGGCGCCTCATGCTGTCCATCCCTGGCGCCACAAGCTGTCCATCCCTGGCGCCACAAGCTGTCCATCCCTGGCGCCTCATGCTGTCCATCCCTGGCGCCTCATGCTGTCCATCCCTGGCGCCTCATGCTGTCCATCCCTGGCGCCACAAGCTGTCCATCCCTGGCGCCTCATGCTGCCCATCCCTGGCGCCACATGCTGTCCATCCCTGGCGCCTCATGCTGTCCATCCCTGGCGCCTCATGCTGTCCATCCCTGGCGCCTCATGCTGTCCATCCCTGGCGCCTCATGCTGTCCATCCCTGGCGCCTCATGCTGTCCATCCCTGGCGCCTCATGCTGTCCATCCCTGGCGCCTCATGCTGTCCATCCCTGGCGCCTCATGCTGTCCATCCCTGGCGCCTCATGCTGTCCATCCCTGGCGCCTCATGCTGTCCATCCCTGGCGCCACATGCTGTCCATCCCTGGCGCCACATGCTGTCCATCCCTGGCGCCACAAGCTGTCCATCCCTGGCGCCACAAGCTGTCCATCCCTGGCGCCCCATGCTGTCCATCCCTGGCGCCTCATGTTGTCCATCCCTGGCGCCTCATGCTGTCCATCCCTGGCGCCTCATGCTGTCCATCCCTGGCGCCTCATGCTGTCCATCCCTGGCGCCTCATGCTGTCCATCCCTGGCGCCTCATGTTGTCCATCCCTGGCGCCTCATGTTGTCCATCCCTGGCGCCACATGCTGTCCATCCCTGGCGCCACAAGCTGTCCATCCCTGGCGCCACAAGCTGTCCATCCCTGGCGCCACAAGCTGTCCATCCCTGGCGCCCATGCTGTCCATCCCTGGCGCCACATGCTGTCCATCCCTGGCGCCTCATGCTGTCCATCCCTGGCGCCTCATGCTGTCCATCCCTGGCGCCTCATGCTGTCCATCCCTGGCGCCTCATGCTGTCCATCCCTGGCGCCTCATGCTGTCCATCCCTGGCGCCTCATGCTGTCCATCCCTGGCGCCTCATGCTGTCCATCCCTGGCGCCACAAGCTGTCCATCCCTGGCGCCTCATGCTGTCCATCCCTGGCGCCACAAGCTGTCCATCCCTGGCGCCTCATGCTGTCCATCCCTGGCGCCACAAGCTGTCCATCCCTGGCGCCTCATGTTGTCCATCCCTGGCGCCTCATGTTGTCCATCCCTGGCGCCTCATGCTGTCCATCCCTGGCGCCACATGCTGTCCATCCCTGGCGCCACATGTTGTCCATCCCTGGCGCCTCATGTTGTCCATCCCTGGCGCCACAAGCTGTCCATCCCTGGCGCCTCATGCTGTCCATCCCTGGCGCCACATGCTGTCCATCCCTGGCGCCTCATGTTGTCCATCCCTGGCGCCTCATGTTGTCCATCCCTGGCGCCTCATGTTGTCCATCCCTGGCGCCTCATGTTGTCCATCCCTGGCGCCACATGCTGTCCATCCCTGGCGCCACATGTTGTCCATCCCTGGCGCCTCATGTTGTCCATCCCTGGCGCCACATGCTGTCCATCCCTGGCGCCACATGTTGTCCATCCCTGGCGCCTCATGCTGTCCATCCCTGGCGCCTCATGTTGTCCATCCCTGGCGCCACATGTTGTCCATCCCTGGCGCCTCATGTTGTCCATCCCTGGCGCCACATGTTGTCCATCCCTGGCGCCTCATGTTGTCCATCCCTGGCGCCTCATGTTGTCCATCCCTGGCGCCACATGCTGCCCATCCCTGGCGCCACATGCTGTCCATCCCTGGCGCCACATGCTGTCCATCCCTGGCGCCACATGTTGTCCATCCCTGGCGCCTCATGTTGTCCATCCCTGGCGCCTCATGCTGTCCATCCCTGGCGCCACATGTTGTCCATCCCTGGCGCCACATGTTGTCCATCCCTGGCGCCTCATGTTGTCCATCCCTGGCGCCACATGTTGTCCATCCCTGGCGCCTCATGTTGTCCATCCCTGGCGCCACAAGCTGTCCATCCCTGGCGCCTCATGCTGTCCATCCCTGGCGCCACATGTTGTCCATCCCTGGCGCCTCATGTTGTCCATCCCTGGCGCCTCATGTTGTCCATCCCTGGCGCCTCATGCTGTCCATCCCTGGCGCCTCATGTTGTCCATCCCTGGCGCCTCATGTTGTCCATCCCTGGCGCCACATGTTGTCCATCCCTGGCGCCTCATGCTGCCCATCCCTGGCGCCACAAGCTGTCCATCCCTGGCGCCTCATGCTGCCCATCCCTGGCGCCTCATGCTGTCCATCCCTGGCGCCTCATGTTGTCCATCCCTGGCGCCACATGCTGTCCATCCCTGGCGCCTCATGCTGTCCATCCCTGGCGCCACATGCTGTCCATCCCTGGCGCCTCATGCTGTCCATCCCTGGCGCCTCATGCTGTCCATCCCTGGCGCCACAAGCTGTCCATCCCTGGCGCCACAAGCTGTCCATCCCTGGCGCCTCATGCTGTCCATCCCTGGCGCCTCATGCTGTCCATCCCTGGCGCCTCATGCTGTCCATCCCTGGCGCCACAAGCTGTCCATCCCTGGCGCCTCATGCTGCCCATCCCTGGCGCCACATGCTGTCCATCCCTGGCGCCTCATGCTGTCCATCCCTGGCGCCTCATGCTGTCCATCCCTGGCGCCTCATGCTGTCCATCCCTGGCGCCTCATGCTGTCCATCCCTGGCGCCTCATGCTGTCCATCCCTGGCGCCTCATGCTGTCCATCCCTGGCGCCTCATGCTGTCCATCCCTGGCGCCTCATGCTGTCCATCCCTGGCGCCTCATGCTGTCCATCCCTGGCGCCTCATGCTGTCCATCCCTGGCGCCTCATGCTGTCCATCCCTGGCGCCTCATGCTGTCCATCCCTGGCGCCTCATGCTGTCCATCCCTGGCGCCTCATGTTGTCCATCCCTGGCGCCTCATGCTGTCCATCCCTGGCGCCTCATGCTGTCCATCCCTGGCGCCACATGCTGTCCATCCCTGGCGCCACAAGCTGTCCATCCCTGGCGCCACATGCTGTCCATCCCTGGCGCCACATGCTGTCCATCCCTAGCGCCTCATGTTGTCCATCCCTGGCGCCACAAGCTGTCCATCCCTGGCGCCTCATGCTGTCCATCCCTGGCGCCACAAGCTGTCCATCCCTGGCGCCTCATGTTGTCCATCCCTGGCGCCTCATGTTGTCCATCCCTGGCGCCTCATGTTGTCCATCCCTGGCGCCACATGCTGTCCATCCCTGGCGCCACATGTTGTCCATCCCTGGCGCCTCATGTTGTCCATCCCTGGCGCCACAAGCTGTCCATCCCTGGCGCCTCATGCTGTCCATCCCTGGCGCCACAAGCTGTCCATCCCTGGCGCCTCATGTTGTCCATCCCTGGCGCCTCATGTTGTCCATCCCTGGCGCCTCATGTTGTCCATCCCTGGCGCCACATGCTGTCCATCCCTGGCGCCACATGTTGTCCATCCCTGGCGCCTCATGTTGTCCATCCCTGGCGCCACATGCTGTCCATCCCTGGCGCCACATGTTGTCCATCCCTGGCGCCTCATGTTGTCCATCCCTGGCGCCACATGCTGTCCATCCCTGGCGCCACATGTTGTCCATCCCTGGCGCCTCATGTTGTCCATCCCTGGCGCCTCATGTTGTCCATCCCTGGCGCCTCATGCTGTCCATCCCTGGCGCCACAAGCTGTCCATCCCTGGCGCCACAAGCTGTCCATCCCTGGCGCCTCATGCTGTCCATCCCTGGCGCCTCATGCTGTCCATCCCTGGCGCCTCATGCTGTCCATCCCTGGCGCCACAAGCTGTCCATCCCTGGCGCCTCATGCTGCCCATCCCTGGCGCCACATGCTGTCCATCCCTGGCGCCTCATGCTGTCCATCCCTGGCGCCTCATGCTGTCCATCCCTGGCGCCTCATGCTGTCCATCCCTGGCGCCTCATGCTGTCCATCCCTGGCGCCTCATGCTGTCCATCCCTGGCGCCTCATGCTGTCCATCCCTGGCGCCTCATGCTGTCCATCCCTGGCGCCTCATGCTGTCCATCCCTGGCGCCTCATGCTGTCCATCCCTGGCGCCTCATGCTGTCCATCCCTGGCGCCTCATGCTGTCCATCCCTGGCGCCTCATGCTGTCCATCCCTGGCGCCTCATGCTGTCCATCCCTGGCGCCTCATGTTGTCCATCCCTGGCGCCTCATGCTGTCCATCCCTGGCGCCTCATGCTGTCCATCCCTGGCGCCACATGCTGTCCATCCCTGGCGCCACAAGCTGTCCATCCCTGGCGCCACATGCTGTCCATCCCTGGCGCCACATGCTGTCCATCCCTAGCGCCTCATGTTGTCCATCCCTGGCGCCACATGCTGTCCATCCGTGGCGCCACATGTTGTCCATCCCTGGTGCCACATGCTGTCCATCCCTGGCGCCACATGCTGTCCATCCCTGGCGCCTCATGCTGTCCATCCCTGGCGCCTCATGCTGTCCATCCGTGGCGCCATCATTGGGTTCCAACCACAATTGTTTTTCGATTTCTTCCTCCGAACTATTTGTCTCACACCTGAGCAACACCAGGGACATGTCCCACACCTGAGCAACACCAGGGACATGTCCCACACCTGAGCAACACTGGGGACATGTCCCACACCTGAGCAACACCGGGGACATGTCCCACACCTGAGCAACACCGAGGACATGTCCCACACCTGAGCAACACCGGGGACATGTCCCACACCTGAGCAACACGGGGACATGTCCCACACCTGAGCAACACCGGGGACATGTCCCACACCTGAGCAACACCGGGGACATGTCCCACACTTGAGCAACACCAGGGACATGTCCCACACCTGAGCAACACCAGGGACATGTCCCACACCTGAGCAACACCGGGGACATGTCCCACACCTGAGCAACACCGGGGACATGTCCCACACCTGAGCAACACCGGGGACATGTCCCACACCTGAGCAACACCGAGGACATGTCCCACACCTGAGCAACACCGGGGACATGTCCCACACCTGAGCAACACCGGGGACATGTCCCACACTTGAGCAACACCAGGGACATGTCCCACACCTGAGCAACACCAGGGACATGTCCCACACCTGAGCAACACCGGGGACATGTCCCACACCTGAGCAACACCGGGGACATGTCCCACACCTGAGCAACACCAGGGACATGTCCCACACCTGAGCAACACCGAGGACATGTCCCACACCTGAGCAACACCAGGGACATGTCCCACACCTGAGCAACACCGGGGACATGTCCCACACACCTGAGCAACACCGGGGACATGTCCCACACCTGAGCAACACCGGGGACATGTCCCACACCTGAGCAACACCGGGGACATGTCCCACACCTGAGCAACACCGGGGACATGTCCCACACCTGAGCAACACCGGGGACATGTCCCACACCTGAGCAACACCGGGGACATGTCCCACACCTGAGCAACACCGGGGACATGTCCCACACCTGAGCAACACCGGGGACATGTCCCACACCTGAGCAACACCGGGGACATGTCCCACACCTGAGCAACACCGGGGACATGTCCCACACCTGAGCAACACCGGAGACATGTCCCACACCTGAGCAACACCGGGGACATGTCCCACACCTGAGCAACACCGGGGACATGTCCCACACTTGAGCAACACCGGGGACATGTCCCACACCTGAGCAACACCGGGGACATGTCCCACACCTGAGCAACACCGGGGACATGTCCCACACCTGAGCAACACCGGGGACATGTCCCACACCTGAGCAACACCGGGGACATGTCCCACACCTGAGCAACACCGGGGACATGTCCCACACCTGAGCAACACCGGGGACATGTCCCACACCTGAGCAACACCGAGGACATGTCCCACACCTGAGCAACACTGGGGACATGTCCCACACCTGAGCAACACCGGGGACATGTCCCACACCTGAGCAACACCGGGGACATGTCCCACACCTGAGCAACACCGGGGACATGACCACACCTGAGCAACACCGGGGACATGTCCCAAACCTGAGCGACACCGGGGACATGTTCCACACCTGAACAACTCCGGGGACATGTCCCACACCTGAGCAACACTAGGAAGATGTCCCAAACCTGAGCAACACCGGGGACATGTCCCACACCTGAGCAACACCGGGGACATGTCCCACACCTGAGCAACACCGGGGACATGTCTCACACCTGAGCAACACTGGGGACATGTCCCACACCTGAGCAACACCGGGGACATGTCCCACACCTGAGCAACACCGAGGACATGTCCCACACCTGAGCAACACCTGGGACATGTCCCACACCTGAGCAACACCGGGGACATGTCCCACACTTGAGCAACACCAGGGACATGTCCCACACCTGAGCAACACCGGGGACATGTCTCACACCTGAGCAACACTGGGGACATGTCCCACACCTGAGCAACACCGGGGACATGTCCCACACCTGAGCAACACCGAGGACATGTCCCACACCTGAGCAACACCGGGGACATGTCCCACACCTGAGCAACACCGGGGACATGTCCCACACTTGAGCAACACCAGGGACATGTCCCACACCTGAGCAACACCAGGGACATGTCCCACACCTGAGCAACACCGGGGACATGTCCCACACCTGAGCAACACCGGGGACATGTCCCACACCTGAGCAACACCAGGGACATGTCCCACACCTGAGCAACACCGAGGACATGTCCCACACCTGAGCAACACCAGGGACATGTCCCACACCTGAGCAACACCGGGGACATGTCCCACACACCTGAGCAACACCGGGGACATGTCCCACACCTGAGCAACACCGGGGACATGTCCCACACCTGAGCAACACCGGGGACATGTCCCACACCTGAGCAACACCGGGGACATGTCCCACACCTGAGCAACACCGGGGACATGTCCCACACCTGAGCAACACCGGGGACATGTCCCACACCTGAGCAACACCGGGACATGTCCCACACCTGAGCAACACCGGGGACATGTCCCACACCTGAGCAACACCGGGGACATGTCCCACACCTGAGCAACACCGGGGACATGTCCCACACCTGAGCAACACCGGAGACATGTCCCACACCTGAGCAACACCGGGGACATGTCCCACACCTGAGCAACACCGGGGACATGTCCCACACTTGAGCAACACCGGGGACATGTCCCACACCTGAGCAACACCGGGGACATGTCCCACACCTGAGCAACACCGGGGACATGTCCCACACCTGAGCAACACCGGGGACATGTCCCACACCTGAGCAACACTGGGGACATGTCCCACACCTGAGCAACACCGGGGACATGTCCCATACCTGAGCAACACCGGGGACATGTCCCACACCTGAGCAACACCGGGGACATGTCCCACACCTGAGCAACACCGAGGACATGTCCCACACCTGAGCAACACTGGGGACATGTCCCACACCTGAGCAACACCGGGGACATGTCCCACACCTGAGCAACACCGGGGACATGTCCCACACCTGAGCAACACCGGGGACATGAGCCACACCTGAGCAACACCGGGGACATGTCCCAAACCTGAGCGACACCGGGGACATGTTCCACACCTGAGCAACTCCGGGGACATGTCCCACACCTGAGCAACACTAGGAAGATGTCCCAAACCTGAGCAACACCGGGGACATGTCCCACACCTGAGCAACACTGGGGACATGTCCCACACCTGAGCAACACCGGGGACATGTCCCACACCTGAGCAACACCGGGGACATGTCCCACACCTGAGCAACACCAGGGACATGTCCCACACCTGAGCAACACCGGGGACATGTCCCACACCTGAGCAACACCGGGGACATGTCCCACACCTGAGCAACACCAGGGACATGTCCCAGACCTGAGCAACACCGGCGACATGTCCCACACCTGAGCAACACTAGCAACATGTCCCACACCTGAGCAACACCGGGGACATGTCCCACACTTGAGCAACACCAGGGACATGTCCCACACCTGAGCAACAACGGGGACATGTCTCACACCTGAACAACACCGGGGACATGTCCCACACCTGAGCAACACCAGGGACATGTCCCACACCTGAGCAACACTAGCAACATGTCCCATACCTGAGCAACACCGGGGACATGTCCCACACCTGAGCAACACTAGCAACATGTCCCACACCTGAGCAACACCAGGGACATGTCCCACACCTGAGCAACACCGGGGACTTGTCCCACACCTGATCAACACTAGCAACATGTCCCACACCTGAGCAACACTAGCAACATGTCCCACACCTGTAACTCCCTGTATCTACTTCCTGCCTGGACATACGGTGGCCTCCGTATTATAAAAGTGTTCCTGGTTAAGTTGGCATTCTGGAGATACCCAACATGCCAGGTTGGTTAACAGAAATACGACCTTGTGCACGAAGTCGGTGCACTGTGCACTGCAATGCCATTCAAGTAAGTTGTGGGAGAATCTTCGGAGACATACTCCCACATCACCCCCCAACAAAGATTGAGACCCACAGCGTGGTGCTCGTTCTAACCTCACACCGCTGACGCACGTGCACGTACTGAGTGCACATGGTGCAGCCGGGTCAAGCGGACCCCGTTTCGTATACTGCTAGGCGAGGCGGGGCCTGGTCTAGACTATTCTCTTCTGGTAAGTGAGGAATTTCTTCGATCACCGGATTACACGTGGCTATCTGTTGAGGTCTTGAGCAGGCACTATGGTTGGACGTAGCTTCAAGTCTGGGTCGGCTCAACACCTCGAAACCCTGAGTGGCGCTAGTCTGTCCACTGCCTTTCTCCACCTGTGTCATGCCTGAAACATTAGAGACACACTGGGAACCAGTGTCCGGTGATTCGCGTTGCATTTCCTCGCTCATGTCTCCCTCGTTCGACATCTCGTTAATCACCCCTGACCTACTCAGCCAGTCAGCACCTACGTTGTCGGCTCCCTTTATATAAACCATGCGGAATGTGAACTGTTGAAGGAGCAACACCCAGCACATTATTGTAGGGTTTGCGTTTTTAAGCGTACCGATGTGGCTGAGGGGTTGGTGATCTACTTGAAACGTGAAACGCTTACCGTAGAGATACTGGTAGAATTTCCTTACTCCCACGACAGCAGCAAGGAGTTCCTTTTCTACAGTGGAGTACTTCAGCTCAGCATCACTCAATTTACGACTGGAGTACGCAACTGGCCAGATTTCACCGGCGTACTCTTGCATGAGTACAGCACCAATACCTGTATTTGAGGCATCTGTCTGAAGGATGTACTCCCTGGTAGAATCTGGTAGTCTAAGGATGGGTGCTTCAGTCAGCTTCTTCTTGAGCGTCGAGAATGCTGAGTTCTCCATTTCTGTCCAGCGTACTCTAACAGGTGCATTCTTCTTGGTGAGATTAGTTAGCGGAGTTGCTATAGACGTGAAATTGGGAATGAAAGTTCTGTAGTACCCTGCATGTCCCTAGAATGACTTAACCTGAGTCTTGGTGGCGGGTGGAGCGGCTTCACTGATCGTGGTAATCTTCTCAGGCAGCGGCCTGGTGAACCCTCCCCCTATCACGTGACCAAGGTACCTGACCTCCTTGCACCCCAACTCACACTTAGTGGGTTTTGCAACCATTCCTACTTCTTGTAGTCTTGCCAACACTTGCCTTAGCAAGCTCAGATGTTCTTCCCATGTAGCAGAGTGGATGAGCACATCGTCCACGAACACTTCTACTCCAGTAATTGCCCCCAAGACTTTGCGCATAGTTCTGTTGAACACGGCAGGGGCGTTCACCAGTCCAAACGGAAGAACTGTGAACTGGAAAAGACCTTCGCTTGTCATGAAGGCAGTGCAGCGCTTACTGTCTTCATCTAATGGAATCTGCCAAAATCCTTTTGTCAAATCAAGCTTGGAGAAATAGAAACTGGAAGCTAGCCTCGAGAAGATCTCATTTTGATTGAACATCGGTTCAGCATCAAACTGTATGATGGAGTTCAACTTCCTGAAGTCGAGGCAGATGCGCACACCTCCCCCAGTCTTCTTCACTAACACCATCGGGCTTGAGTACGGGGAGGTCGACTTCTCTATTACTCCTGCATTAATCATAGATGCCAGTTCATCTCTCACCTGTGGTACAAGGTGATGAGGAACAGAATATGGTTTTGTTCGTACCGCTTGCTGCTCTAGCAAAGGTATGCGGTAACCCTCTACCTTTGCTACTTTAGTGACGTCAGAGAGTACCTCCTTGTACTCTGCTACCAGTCCAGTAACCTGGTCGACTTCATCTTCAGACAGCTGATCATCAACCTTAACATCTCGGTGTGTCTCTGCTGCTGTTGATTGAAGAGACCTGGCTGACCTACCTCCTCGTTGCCGGTGATCACTGAGACACCGGCGATCGTTGCTGAGAGCAGAGGGTGGTCGATCGGCCCTGTTGATGTCGAGCCCCGCGGTCCTCTTCTGTTCTTACGTCTTACATGCTTCTTCGGCTTTGTGGATCCATCTACAGGTGGGTCCTCGTAACGTTTGAGCATGTTGCGTTCTTTTGCTTCTTTCTCC